>LIEC01010443.1:0-31759 GCA_001925005.1 Drosera capensis | reverse complement strand
TTACCTGTAAAAGTCCTGAGAATCAATATGACATGTCAGAGCATGTCATTAACCTGTAAAAACCTTTAATATAGGCCAGCGATACTGAAATAGGGATTAACCTGCTTGACTTGTATCATTATTATCCTGTACGTATTTAAACGTTCCTGATTGGCATATGATTGCTCGGTGTTGCTTGCATTGCATTCTGTTGTGCATGGGAAATGCATGATATAATAAGCATGCCAGACCCCTGAGATGGATGTGTATCCTGTGTTACTGGGCTTTCAAGCTCACGGTTACATATTCGTTTCAGGTAATAAAGGATCGTGGAGGGGACCGTTACATAGCGATGATGATTAGTTTCGTCTTTCTGAACATTTTGCTTATATTTTCGGAGTACGATTTTTATGTAATTCAAGATGATGTAAGTTGGATATTTATTTCTAGATCCTATGTTTCTGATACTTAAACCCCTTGTATTCCTGACGCCTTGCTTCGAAGGAAACTTTGGAGCGGCGGTAACGCCACGTGTTTAGCAGGTATTGGACAGAAAATCCCGGGGCGTTACAATAACTTAAAATCAAATCCAATCTACATGGGGTTCTAGTTCCTAATGAGCTTATTGATGACCAGAAACGACGAAGAAGGAAGGCTGTTTTGCTCAAACTTGATATTCGTAAGGCCTATTGATAATGTTAGCTGGGAGTTCCTTGATGAGGTCCTTGGGGCTATGGGATTTGGTGGGAAGTGGAGGTCGCGGATACGTACATGCTTGGCTTCTGCTTTTATCTCTATACTAGTCAACGGCTCCTCGACTAAACCTTTCAAGGTGCGCCGTGGCTTGAGACAAGGAGATCCTCTATCTCCGTTCCTGTTTTTGTTGGTTGGCAAAGTACTCAACAGGATGATGACGAAGGCAGCGGAAGTTGGGCTAGTTGGGAGTGTATGTGTCGGAAAGGGAGTTTGTTTGTCTCGTCTCATTTGCAGTTTGTCGATGATACCTTGATCTGTACAGATGTGGAGAGAAGATCAATCATGAATATCAAGAGGATGTTTGTCTATTTTTATTTGATGACTGGGTTACGTATCGACTTCGCAAAGACTACCATGTATGGTATAGGAGTTACTGATGAGTGGCTCAAGAAAGTCGCTAGCAGTATTGGATGCACAGTTGGGGTCCTGCTTTGCATCTACCATGGCCTTCCCCTTGGAGCAAATCCAAGACAGTCATTCAGAAGATGAAGGAGAGACTTTCTGGCTGGAAAGCGAAGAACCTATCGCGAGGTGGACGCCTTACTTTGCTGAAGTCCTTATTTGCAAACCTTCCGATTTATTATTTGTCAATGTTTAAAATTCCTAAGTCGACGGTGAAGGAAATTGCGGCAATACAGAGGAAATTTTTTTCGGTTGGTAATAAGGAGGGAAATGGCTTTCCAGGTGAAATGGGAGATATTGGAAAGAGCTCAGGACTTCGGAGACTTGGGTATAGGCAACATTATTGAGAAGAATGCAGCGCTTCTATTTAAATGGTGTCACAAATTTGTTGATGAAGAAAAAGCAATGTGGCGCATAGTCGTGATTAGTAAAAATGGACTCCAGAAGAATGCAAGATTTGAGGACTTTCAATAGATTAAAAAGGGACTTGTACGGAAAGATACTGTTACATTGCCAAATCGTGATCCAAACTTTAAAAAGCTGATTGATGAAGGATTTGGATGGTCTGTTGGGTGCGGCGACAGGATACGTTTTCCCACGGCTTTACAGCATTATTATAATGTCCTAATTTTCTATAATATATTAATACATAATAATAATAATAATAATAAAGTCACTCTCGTTGAATCCCAACACCTCAATCGGATAAAAATTACTTAATAGATTTAGATATAAAAATAAATAAAATCCACTTAGACATAAATAATAAATATATCAAATACAGCGAAAACATCTCATTTATTACATATTTTATTTAATTCATAAACTATAACGCATTATATGCATATTAACACCATAACCTATATCATATTTGCATGTCGTCTCTAACTCCTGAAAACACAGAGAAGAGAAAAACATAAAAGAATAATAACTGTGAGCCATATGAGTTCAATAACGTGTCGGTCTTCTTAGCAGGGTTACATGAGAGAAGAAGATAAAAAAAGAAAAAAGAAATGACGACTTATGTCCTTTGTTCCAACACTATGGAACTTATCATATCAATCTAACATTCATAATTATCATCTCAAAAACACTAAAAAAACAGACAATAGATACCCTCATAGTTATAATTGCAACCTTGACGAGACTTATTCAATTTCAATTTATGAGTCACCGCAGCTCCGCTTTGCTACGCTTCCTGTGGGTTCATGTTGAATACTCTTAGCGGGCGTCCAACTACCACTGTTCAAACTACCACTGTCAGCGAGCGTCCAACTGGCCTACCTAGTTTCGCTTCACCACCACAGACAAACGAGCCAACACCAATTCAACCTTCTTATGTTGCTTCAGCTGCAGTTCCTAATTTCAGGCCACCCCCTTAGGCACCTTCCATTCCAATGGCAACTACCACACAAGGTTATCATACAACACCTCAAGTATCACTATCCCCATATTTTGGGCGACCTATTAGTTATCCACCACCTCCTCCGCCAATAGGTGTTGCAGGCCTACATTTGAGAGATTCGTTGCAACATCCGATGTCCGGACCTCCTACTAGAAATTTACAGGGCTTGGTTGAAGACTTCAGCTCTCTCTCGCTCGGGACTGTTCCTGGGTCACGGAAAGCATCCTCCTGGATCTTCCATCATCTCGCTTTTTTTTTATTTTTTTTGCAAAGAAAGCATCCCTCTCTGTCAAAGACCACTCCAAATTCAAGGTCTTGTAATATATTTATTCATATGAAACAAATATATGAGTTAACAAACTTGTCTTGATCCTCCAGCTAAGGCCCTTCAGAAACTTTCGTTTTTTTTCAACTTCCAAGCTATAGAACGAAGACACAAATCGCAGCAATGTTGTGAACCTTTTTGTATATTCTGTGACATTCATGTCACCTTATTCTAGAGAAGAGAACTCCTCCCTCGTCCGGTCCCTTAGAGACTCAGGATAATACCTGTCGCGAATCAGCTCCTTCTACTATTCCTAGTCAAAGCTAGGAAGTTCACCTCGTTTTGTGACTGTAGTCCACCAATTGTTGGCCTCACCCTCCAGGTAATATACCTCAAAGCCGACCTTCAGTTTCTCGGGACATCCTACAGTCTTTTAGAGGTTTTCCATATCTTTGAACCAGTTCTCCAGAATTTTCGGATCATCATCTCCTGTAAATCATTTTGGACGATATCCATTAAGAGTCTAGAAGGACTTCTCGGTATCAGGTCCAGCAGGTTGCTATGCTTTTCTTTTGATCCTTAAAAGCTCTTCCATCATCACAACCATAGGGTCAGCTGACAGTTGTTTCGGGGGTTGTTCTCCCGCTGTTAGTTCATGGATCCCCTCCTGCACCGCAGAATGAGCTCCCGTAGCATACCTCATTGATTTCGTTGACCCTTTAGTTTGAATAGTCTCATTTTCAATGTGTGTCATCACCCTATAAGTTATTCATTTGCAAAATGTCAAGCCAAATAATTTATTGACATTGTTATAATTCCAGGTCTTATTAACTATTATCCTTTAAATTATCTTTGTGGCAATTAACATACAGTAAAGATAACAAATTCCATTATCAACAGCATTCAGTACGCAAATGATGCATTCATTATAAACATAAGTACATAAATAGCTACACTAAAATCTTTATACACATTATAAATAATTACATAATTTATCACACAGAATAAAAAATCACACAAGAGCGCACCTAGTATATAAAACCATGTTATTAAGCTAAATCCCTTAACTCCCACCAAGACTTATTTTCATCAATGGTTGTACGCATAGACAACCTTACGACCAGATGACTCAAAGTCAACGATCTACTTGCCATGTATGAGGTAACTCTTTTCATTAGGCACCCCATTAAGAAACAGCTCAGGATAGAATCGATCCCAGAAGCACATGTCAATATAATTTGACAATGAGGAAAAGAGAGTTTCCACTTGATTTATGAGATGATGTATGTTATCATCGATCCTATTAAGTTGTAATACCCCAAAAATTCATACTTAAAAAAAAAAAAGGTAACGAATAAGTAATATTATAACGTTACGTTATAATGTAATGTTATAACGTTACGCTATCGTTAGGGATGTTGCGTGCTAGGGGTAAACACTTTAATCCCAGAAAATTTGGATTATTAAATGGGATACGATATTGATATTTTTGAAATAATTAAATAGATACGAATTAATTAACACAAGACCAATATTACGAAGATTGGGTAAATAACAGTCTGATAAAAATTTAATAAGGTATATTTTAACCCTCGATGTATTCGTAATACTTTTTTCGGCCTACATTTTATTTTCTCGCACAGTGCACGATAAAAGTACATCATCATGTTGCCTGCGGTCGTTTGCTTAGGCAATATATCTTGAATACTCCCTCCAAGTCTTCCTCCTCTTCACTCAGCTCACCACCACACTTCACCATCATCAAACACTCCTCCACCGCGCCACTAACACCGCTACCACTACACCACCATCACCTGAAACCATCACGCCAACCATTACCACCGTAGGTCCATCTCCACTAAGCTCCGCTACTACCAACGACCACCCCATAACTCCCTCTCTTCTCCATCCCGCAACACCATCACCATTATCACCTTCGTACGACACACCATCAAACCGCCATCATCACCTCACACCGTCTTCGTCCCCGTCGCCAAACCACACACACTACACTGCCTCAACCACCAACACCATCACTATCACTTCATCGTCATATGAATTAATGAAAAATGAATAAAACAATATATATTTGACCTTGAGTTGTGAAGGTTGAGGAGTGCATGCCCTTTTTGAATCCGTTGGATCGTTGGTCGTTTTCCTTAAAAATTTTAATGAAGATTGAGCATGACAACCCTTTCTGGATGTGGCGTGATCGTTTTTACATCCTTTGGAGTTATCATAAAGAATGTTGAAGTTAGTGTCCCTTCTTAGGTCCATTAGTATCATTCATAATTTTCTTTAATTAAGCTTGGGTGGCTATTAAAACGTTATTCTTTGAGTCGTCATCATGGAAAAGGAACTAGTTAGGGAGTGACAGACATCCCCTATCCTCTTAGCATGCATGCAATGGCTTGACGTCGTCGTGGTATCCGGATGATTCTTTACAGGGAGACCCTTCTCAGTGCTGATATCCGGAACCTCATTGAAAGCACATAAGAGGTGTGACACATTAATGATGCTACTGCAACTCATGAAATATACAGGTGAGGAATGAATCAATTTGGAATATGTTTTATTATGTAGTCCGACTGACGATTGCCGTACTATCTTTGTACTCTAAGTTTTTCACGTCTTTGGAGTTGTCTTTAGAGTCGAGTCATGAACTCGAGTTAGTGAAAAGGGAAAAGACATAAAAGACGTGAAGACATACAAACAAAAGTACTTGTGTGATATGGCACTCATTTTTTATAACACTACAAAAATGTTTTACTAAGACTCATCGATTCGTCATAGGTCGGTCGAGTCTCCTACGAATGAAATTTATATATACTATATGTTATTGAGTTTTATACTCATGAATTATGTATACCGTTTGTAGGTAACCAACAGGTTGATGACAACGTCCAGTAGAGTGAGGATTGCATGCATATAGCTACCTCACGTAGTTTTGCGAATAATGTAATATAAACCTATTTTTGGCTCGATAGAGCATCAGGACATATAATGTAAGGACTTGTAATAAATTTGATCATTGTATCTTGTAACTAAACAGGTATTCAATATTAGTACCTTATTAAACAAAGTTAGAGTGTCTGAAAATCATCTAATTATGACGAACATGTGTAATGCCTCGTCGTCCAGCTTAAGCTGACGCATGCGTTACGCTACTAAGGACCTACTCAATCCAAAGCAAGGCTAACAACCCGAAGGGGTCTTTGGTATAGAAGAAAAGAAGAAACATCTAACTAGTTATATTACATTTTATAATAAAAGCATTTGGTTAACAAGGTTACGGATTATCTCTAGTAACCAATTTATTATAATTTATACTATATGATCCTTCCAAAAATTTTAAACACTACAAATTCACTAACTTATTGTACAGAATAAATCCCAACTGATACATTATCTTGATAGAAGGCATGACGAACTACATACAATACAAGTCTCGCATTAAGGCTCTACGGGAGCATCTAGAGACATACCTGCAATCCAAACATATAACCTGTGAGCAAAAAAAGCCCAATAACCTAAAGTATATATATTCCGTTCACAGGGGACTTCGGCTAACGATTATGACAACCGCCGAAAGTCTCTAAAAATATTTTTATATTATAATAGAAAAACATAATGCCATATAAAAGAAGTATTAAATTTATAATGTTTAATGCGTATTCATATTTTCTTAAGTATCTTTCTTTACGTTTATTTCATGACTCAACTCGAAAGACACACTTCGTTAGATATGAGAGACTCAGATTTAAATAACAGAATATCAATCGTCAACCGAGCAAGTCTATTTGAAACACATACCCGTTTCCTTTCTAGTTCGCATCACCCATGCACTTTTCCATTCAACGCAACTCGTGATACCAACATTGAGAAGGACCTCCCTACAGAGAGTTACCCGTGACACCAACCACCTTATTTGCATGCATGCATGCGAAAGGGTCAAGCACGTTGTCGTCCCCTCCTTAGCTAGTCTCTACTTCCCCGTTACGATAATTCAGGGGACAAACATATTTAGAATCTAAAAACTGGTACATATGTTTTTAAGCCTTCTAAACGACCAACAACGACTCACTTGGATCCATGAATAAAAATAGTTTAAGTGAAAAATTAGTGGATATTTAGTAGATAATTAATGGATAATTAATTTAATTTTAGGTGGAGTATAAATTCACATAAAGAAAAATAAGTGTCAAAATTAGGTTTAGTTAATTTTTATATAAATATGATATTTTCGTATTAATATAGTATTTGTTCGTATTTACATATTAGAGTTGTATTTCATATATATTTTGCATTGTTTCCATATTACATAATCAAACAAGACTTTTAACCCCGTAAAATAAATCATAACGTATGATAATTTACTATTTACATTAATTTTACGAAATTTTTCTGATACTTACAACCGTAGTCGAAAAAAAATTTCGATTTCAAATCCAAATCTTTGCCTTATCCGGAAATCGTCGTCGGTCTCTTTTACGTGCTGCACTCATGGAATAATGTACTGCACGTTAATAAGTCATTATTGTCGTTAAGTTTAGCTGAAGTGAAACGAGGACAATGACAAACTAACGACGACGACAACAAGGACGGACTAACGATGAAAAACTCGACAATACGATGACAATGAACTCACAATGACGACGATGACGATGAAATGACAAAGGATTGACGATGACGACGATGACGACGACAACGAACTGAGCGTTCATGTTCCGTTTTCTTCTTGAGGCGTTCTTCACAACGACGACGATGAGTAAAACAAAAAGAAAATTGATTTGTATAGGATTGAAGAATCAAATCATATATTAAAAATAAGGGAAAGGAAATGATTGTAAATCAGAAAAACACAAAAAGAAAAAGAAAAGGAGTCGTTTAAAATCAGAAACGTGTGGATTGAATTTCGTAGAAAAAAAATAAGAATGATATTCATTGATAACTTTTTTTTGTAAAGTGGTTTGTCTGGATAATTTTTCAATATAATTACATCTTTGTTTGATTTCAAATACAACATCTATTTTTCTTTCTTAGAAAAAATATAAAATCTATTTTAACATCATATATAATTCTTGATTGGATTTGCTTTTAGTGTACAACATGATTGAGAAATCAAGGGAGTAAATATTGAGCAGATTAAAAATCGTAAGAATATCAATAGGGGTTTTTGCCATATAAGTCCCTCAAATTTTATTTAATTCTAAATAAATTTCTTAAATTTTCATAATTTTAAATTAGTTCTTCAAATTATTATATATTGGATAAAATAATGCAATTCTTAGTTTAAATATTTTATAATTTAAATGCAGTCCCTCAAAAACTTATTTAAAGACTAACTAAACCTTATTTTAAAACAAAATAATTCTTTTTTATTATTATTTTCTTCAATCATTATTTATATTATCGTAAAATTTGAATGTATTAAATTTGAATCGAAGATATTATTAAAATATCACCATTATAATATAAGAATTAAAAAAACTGAATCATATATATTATTTTATCATATAAATAAGGATTCGTAGAACTATTTTAAAATTATAATTATTTAGAAATTAAAAATTGATGAGCATTTATAAAGTTTATATGACAAAAACCAATCAATAAACATTAGCATACATTGCTCGAGTAGGAGTCGTCGACACAAAAAAACTCTTGTCCGATCCAGTGAAGCCCGCTGCTCAAACCGCCGCTCTTCGGTTCAGATTTCTCCGCCGCCTCCCGACATCGGATTCCGGCGACTCCGATCATCGCCGATCGATCCGATCCATCACTTTCCTCTTCACTCTCAGGCACGCTCTTTCTTCTCCCCTTACGATCTCTCTCTTGATCTCTCTTTCTCTTACCCCTCCGGCGTCAGGCGAACATCACCGCCGGCGGAGGCGGTGACGGTGAATTTTGGTTAATTGAGATGGATCGGATTGGAATTGTGATTGAGTTGTCAATTGTTTGAAATCTGATTTATAGGTCTTGAGTAATGGAATGATGATTCTTGATTTCTCTGTAGATAACTGTTTTTCATGTATTATTGTGATTGTGATGGTGGAGGTGGAATTGATGATTGTGGCATAGGATTTGTTGTGGTCACTGTACGGAGAGGTGTCCGGCAGCTTGTTTTTAGATTGCCATAGTCTTTACCTGTTGTCAAGGTCTAGAAATTAGATGGAAGTTTCGAGAGGTGAGAAACCACATTCACGGTGGGGTGAGTCAAGTGATTGAGTTGTAAATCAAGTGATGATTAGTTAATCTGGGAACATTTGATGGTTTGGAAATTCTTATTACCTTGTTCTTCAAGTGACTCATATTAAGTCTCCATTGCAAGCATTTGTCTTTTGTTGGGATAGCGATACAAATTGTGGTCTACTGTTTTTCTTTTTTTTTTTGGCAGTAGTTTTTTTTAATCTTGATTGAAATTTTGATCGTGTGGGCTCTGGAGCTCTTATGTAAAATGATTCTTGTTATGATGGATGGATACTCGATTAGAGATGTACCAATGAGAAGTTGTACTTATGTAGTCAGACAAGATGTGCGTTGTACACATTACTGGAGTATACTCTTCCGGTTATCATCCTGAGGTTATTATTATTACTTGCTACATGGTCTAAAGAATTGTTGCTGCATGGGCTACGACATGGTTGGTTTCCATGGGTGTTTCGCTGTATTGTTATAGCTGATATGTAAAAAGTTAGGGGAAAAGTGTTTCTGTTGCAGACAGGAGCTAAGAAATTGCAGAGCAGTTTTCACCACAAAAAGTGAAATATTTAAGATTTGAAAAGATCAAATTAAATTCAAATAAATGTTTTAACAACCATGTGGTAGGGGAAGGCCCTGCGACAGTTTCTGGACTCCTGCTTGTAGCAGTAACATTTTACCCAAAAGTCAGAGTTGATGTGTAAAAACTGGCTTGTGGGTTTACTATCCTTCAGTATCCTGGCGGAAGAATTCCACTTTATCAGATGGAATAGTTTTTTATTTCTTTGAAAAAGTTGTTGATGGGCAACAAGTGTATAGGATCTGGGGTTCTAAACTAAAGGGATTGCATAAGGCAACTCTTGTTGGCCCATTTTGATACGGTGGATATGGGGATAGGGATGTGTAAGATTTGCACTGTTGCACATGCTCCTGGTGTAGCTAACTTGAAGCAGTATGTGATGGGTCTTGAGGAAATTGGGTAGCTATGGTGGAGCATTGCTGATATTAAACAGATTTGAGTTGTGGAGCTATATTATCTTCACGGCTAAATGATTTCAACTCATATTTCGAATAGCATGCATTTGTACTTAGTGGGGTTTGCATCGATTCTGCTAAGACATGTTTGTTTTAGCATACTATAATCATATTTTAGTCATGGGAAAAGAGCACATTACCCCCTTGTACTCACGTGCTTGTGCACTTTACTACCCAAACTTTGAAAAGTCACATAACCCCCCTAAACTTCGTTTTGCTATTAACTTCCATTAACTCCATAAATAGAATCCTTGAAATAACAATTTTATCCCTCATACAGAAAAAGAAAAAAAGTCCTTTTGAATTTGTTCTTCAAAACAGCCCCAACCTTCTTCGTCTCAACCAACACTATGATGGGCGACGGCCACAGCCGCAGTTGTGACACCGTCGCCTCCATCTCCTCCACCACCAGTATCACCACCTCTGCCACCGACCTACCTGCCGATGCCATATTTAGCATGTCTCTGCATCTCACTCAAAACCTTTACCCGCCTCAGATCCATCTTGAAACACAGGAACTCCTTCATTCGTCTGACCCTCACTTCACCCCTCATACAAAAGTGGAAAAAAATACGACTTCGATGGCAAGTGGATGGAACAACGATGACAATGGCGCTGTCGCATGGGATGGAAGAGGGGGAGTCGGAATGGTGGACGCCTGCATTGGCCCCAAAAATCCATCTCCATTTTCACTTTGTAACTTGGAATCAATTTAGATTTTATTAGATATAGTTATTTCGATTTAGGTGGTTAAGTTTTGAGGCTTGTGGTGTTGATGCTTGGAATCAATTGATTCTGCTTTCTTGATCAATGGATTTGTTTTTCCTTTTCTATCGAGGTAAAGAAGATGAAGAACGAAGAAGATGAAGGTGGAGAAGATATGAGATAGGGTAGAGAAGGGCCAAACATAGATGTATGAAAAAAAAAATCATATTAACTAATGTTTGCACTTAAGTCTCTAATGGCAAGGGGTTATATGACTATTTTCAAAGTTCAGCCGTTCAGGTTGTTAAATGCATATACGCGAAAGTACAAGCGGGTGAACTTCTCTTTTCCCTTTAGTTATTATAAGGTTTCTCCATTAAGTTCTGAGCTTCTACCTTTTTTTCTTTTTTGGCATCACGGCATCACCTTTCTGTTTATGCTTGACGTATATGTAAAAAATTTGTTGAATATTTTTATTCTTCCCCGTCTTATGTTCCAATGCTTGCACTGGACAGTGACTAGGTCTTTTGAATGCCCATTCCGTTTATTATACTGAATGATATTGTAGCTTATGAGTTTCCTTTGAATGGTAGGATTCTTATAGTATATAAAAAAGACCTGTATATTTTGTGACCATGGAGTTGTTCATGTTGACAGTGTCTCATGGGAGCATAGTAGCTGAAAGGGACACAGAAAGAGTAATTTGATTTTATCTCATGGCATCTGATAATCCTGGCCTTCCTAATTTCCCTGAAAGGCCTGCTACCTCACCTTTTTGGGCAGCACCTCCACAAGCTGCTAACCCCTTTTTTCCCTCACCGCCTGTGGTTAGACCAGATGCTTCTGGTCCTAGACACCCTTCAAATCCTGCTTATCCAAGCACGGTGCCTTTCCCTGCTTCAGGTTCTGAGAGCTCTAGACCAGCTGCACAAGGTAGATTCAATAGTCTTCATGCTCCGATTGGACCACCACCAACACAAGTTCCACCAACATCAAATTACCTCCAACGATTTCCAACACCACAATTCCCAACTACAGTTCAAACTACCACTGTCAGCGGGCGTCCAACTGGCCCACCTAGTTTCGCTTCTCCACCACGGACAAACGAGCCAACACCAATTCAACCTTCTTATGTTGCTTCAGCTGCAGTTCCTAATTTCAGGCCACCCCCTCAGGCACCTTCCATTCCAATGGCAACTACCACACAAGGTTATCATACAACACCTCAAGTATCACTATCCCCATATTTTGGGCGACCTATTAGTTATGCACCACCTCCTCCGCCAATGGGTGTTGCAGGCCTACATTTGAGAGATTCGTTGCAACATCCGATGTCCGGACCTCCTACTGGAAATTTGCAGGGCTTGGTTGAAGACTTCAGCTCTCTCTCGCTCGGGACTGTTCCTGGGTCATTGGATCCAGGACTCGATTTCAAAGCATTGCCTAGGCCATTGGAAGGTGATGTTGAGCCAACATCTCTTTCTGGGATTTTTCCCTTCAATTGTCATCCTAGATACTTACGGCTTACTACTAGCGGAATGCCGAATTCTCAGTCATTGGTTTCAAGGTGGCATCTACCTCTTGGAGCTGTAGTTTGTCCTCTTGCTGAATCTCCTGAAGGGGTCAGTACGAATCTCTTCTCATTGCAATTCTTGTGCTTCAAGCTCATACTCTGTTCAGCACTTACTATGTTTTCATGTTTCTAGGAAGAAGTGCCAATAGTAAATTTTGCTTCAACTGGAATTATTCGCTGCAGAAGATGCCGTACCTATGTAAATCCTTATGTGACATTCTCAGATGGTGGAAGGAAATGGCGATGCAATATTTGTGCTTTGCTTAATGATGGTAAGAGACTTTCTATTTCACTTATGCTATGTTTTTCTGTTATGAGAAACTTGTGCATTTACAGCGCTGTTAATGGTCATGTGATAATTAGCTACTGTCTGATAGTTATGTTTCCTCTTCTCCCCTTTCTAAGTTCTCACATATTCATATGGAGTGTTGTGGCGGTAATGGAAATGCTGTGTCTTTTGTAATTGCTCCCTTCGTCTCACAAAAAATGCAATGCTTTGACCTCGTGTTTTGAATTTTTGGTGATTTCCCAAAATTGTCTCTACCTTTTGTACTGATATTATGGTCTATTTTAGTGGATAAGAGATGGTTTAGTGCCCAGTAGAGATTACTGTAGTAGTGGAGGGATAGTTTGATGCTTTTTTGTTGGATAAAATTCCCAAAGAAGGGAGCGCTATGGTTTTTGTGGGACCACCAAAAAAGGAGTGTGTTGCATCCTTGGTGAGAATTACTTTCTGATCGCTTGGTTGTCTTGTTTGAATTGTTGCTAAAGCACAAAGAACATACTTATTTTCATGTATGTTAGTCTTGACTCGACGGTTGATTCATCCTGGTGTTGGCTGGCACTAATTAGGGTGGAGGACTGGCGATTTGCTGAATTTGATACTGTTGTTTCTCTTTTGTCCCTATTTGTTTACCAAGATTTGTCATGCCATTTTGTGCAGTCCCTGGGGATTATTTTGCCCACCTAGATGTCAATAACAGAAGAGTTGATATGGACCAAAGGCCTGAACTTACCCAAGGCAGTGTTGAGTTTGTTGCACCAACAGAATATATGGTCCGACCACCTATGCCTCCCCTTTACTTTTTCCTGATTGATGTATCGGTCTCTGCAGTTAGAAGTGGTATGCTTGAGGTAAGCTATATTATCCCATAAATATGATTTTTATTGCATATTTTGATGCATGATGCATATATATAATGATTATATACAACACTGGTGAATTACTTCCTGTTTTCCATGATTGATTTTTTTCCTTCAGGCATGACCCGCGTGTGCTGTTTTGAGTTATTTTTTCTCTTTCTGACATATTCTAGGCAGCACATTGTCTAAAATGTATCACCCTTGATTGTCTTTTTTTTCCTTGAGAAGACCCTTGATTGGATTTTGATTATGAAAAAACTTGTATAATAAATATACGAGTTATGATTGCTCTCTATGTAGAATTAGATGCCTGATTCATTTACTGTGAATGTGTCTCTGAGAATGACCTGGTTGATTTTTCCATGAAAGAGGGGTCTGTGGCTTGTTCTGGCTCTTCTTAGAACCTCTTGAACCATACCTTGAAGACTTTTCCATCTAATTAGTGATCAAGAAACTACCAAGATGCATGCTTTAGCTCAACAAAAACAATAAATAAATTTTGATGGATAATTCTGCATAGCAAGTGATAGAGATACCTGACAAGGGTTTAAGGAAAGCAGTCAGTTTCATTCTTACAAGTGATCCCCCATTCAGGATTGGAAAGAGTGATATGAAGAGTTGAAGAATTCGAGTTAAATATGAGATGTTTCTTTCTGTTCCTAGTGAGCCACTTGTTTTTCTGAAACAAGAGATCAAAGTCATTTAGAGTTGCATTGCTGTGGAAAGTTGGAAACATACACCAATTTTCCTTTTCTCACTATTTGGCTAAAATAGATGTTAGGTTGCATTGTGATTCAGATTTCTTGTTTTCGGGTTTCTGGTTGTTGTTCATATTGCTAATCCGGCGCCTTATCCAATCATTCTTGTAACCTTCTATTCTGGTATAAAATGCTTTAATGCTGATCTTCCTTTGGTAGGTTGTGGCTGAAACTATTAAGTCTTGTCTGGATAATTTACCTGGCTTTCCAAGAACACAGATTGGTTTCATCACATTTGACAGCAACATTCACTTCTACAATATGAAGGTAAGTGAATGGTCACTCCAGAAGCTGAAGTATCTGGGTACTATACTAGCTGAATTTTTTTTCCTCATCCTATGAAATTTCTTTTACTTACTTTTCTTTCTGTTCTGCTCAGTCAAGTTTAACACAGCCGCAAATGATGGTGGTCTCGGATGTGGAAGATATATTTGTTCCTCTGCCAGATGATCTTCTTGTCAACTTGTCTGAATCAAAAACAGTAGTGGAGACATTTCTAGATAGTTTACCGGGGATGTTTCAGGACAACACAAACGTTGAATCTGCATTTGGTCCTGCTCTTAAAGCTGCATTCATGGTTATGGTTAGTCATTTTTGTACTTCAGGTTACTTCCAAGTAAATATAGTCTGTGGATCATAGCTCCTGATTTAATTGGCACTCACAAATTATTTATATAAATTGCGTTTTTTTCTATGTAGAATCAACTTGGGGGTAAATTGTTGATTTTCCAAAATACGCTACCATCACTTGGTGTTGGACGCTTGAGGTTGCGTGGAGGTGATCCTCGTATTTATGGAACTGATAAGGAGCATCTAGTCAGAATTGCAGATGATGCATTTTACAAGCAAATGGCTGCTGATCTGACGAAGTATCAGATAGCTGTCAATGTCTATGCATTCAGTGACAAGTACACTGACATAGCTTCTTTAGGTATGGCGCTTTCTGATTTACAATGAGCAGAGCAGAGGTCATAGTTTGGCATGCTCGACTGTGAGTGGAACGATTCACAACCATTTATCAGTGTCTTGTAACCTTGGTTAGTAAACTTCGTAAATATATGGAGCATAAATAACAGGCTGTGTGAAGAGTACGGGAAAAAAGAAGGAATGTAGGATACATTTGTGTTTGATATATGGACATCACGAAAATAGATGGGAATTGTGCGTGTATTAGCCAACAGAATGTAACTTGTTCAATGTGACTACTTCGTGTACTCATCTGAACTCCACATTTGATGCCTAGGCAGAAATCATTCTTTGGTATAACTTTAGGACTGCAGAAGCTATAGATTTGCAGGCTGTAGTATCCTGAACAGAATCTCTTGAACTTACCTTTCTGAAATGATCGGGCCAGTGCCCATATAGCCTGTTCTCTTTAAATATGGTAGACGTGGCTCACGAAGAATGATCTATTCCCTTGAACATTATACATGTCATGTTAATCAATGTCTGGATGTCCAACACCTATTATCCCCTGCTGTAATGGCTTCTATGGCTTTTGCTGGATTTTTCATGAGCTATGCCCTATCAGTGCTCTTTTATCTGACAAAATACGGCATGCTTCCATGATTCCATTCTTCCATGCTTTCATTAAGGTGAAGTGTTAATCATGCTCCATGTAATTTGTCAGTTCTCGGTTCGCCTTCATTACTAAGCTATGACTTGGTTTACTTTAGCATGGCTGGGCTTTTAATGTATTGGGAAGTCTAGGTATTGCTTTCTTATACTGAAGAAAAAAAGTTCTTACTTGGTTCTTTACTTCTGGGTAGACCTGTTACCTGCATGGCATACTCTACGGTTACCTATTTACTTGGTTTTCTGAAGGCATTACTTTGGGATTAGCATCTTTTCTGCATCATGTTATACTAATAGGGCTGTATGCGTGGTTTGATAGCATTTTTTCCACTAAGTCATCCATATTAGCTGCAATACTTATTTACACGAAGCATTCTACTGCTCAAATTTTCTGCTACGGTGCTGTGAAAACTGTTTCAAAATGTACTTCTGTGCTTGTAGGAACTCTTGCAAAGTACACTGGTGGTCAAGTATACTATTACCCGAACTTTCAGATAGCAGTCCACAAGGAGAAGTTAAAACATGAACTGGCCAGGGATCTTACTAGGGAGACAGCTTGGGAAGCTGTGATGCGTATAAGATGCGGGAAAGGTTTGTTTGTACTTCTTTTTTCTTTTTCTTTTTTGTCTAAGTTCTATGTTAATATTCTTTATTCCTCTATAACTAGTGGTTGGTTTTATGCTCTAACTTTGTTATCTTGACACTTGAAGGTGTCCGATTTACATCATACCATGGGAATTTCATGCTGCGATCCACGGATCTGATAGCTCTTCCAGCTGTGGATTGTGACAAGGCTTTTGCAATGCAGTTATGCCTTGAGGAGACTTTACTCACAACTCAGATTGTCTTTTTCCAAGTCGCTTTGTTGTATCCTTCAATTGGTCATGTTGCAAGTGGTCCAATGTTTTGTGTCATTTTGTGTGAATAAACAATACAAGAAAAAGAAACTAAAAAAAAAACATTGCATGCTGAATGAATAGTGAGTGCGTGGTGATTTTGTCTGCATCCTTGCATGTCTTTGGATTTTGGCCTTGATTACAACTTAGAAAAAAACTTGTGTATTTCAGACTATACATGGGTGTGGTGTATTGTATGTTAACAAGTTATATGTGTTTGTATGCAACTTGATGCAAGAACCTTTGCTCTGCAGTAAAGTTGGTGGCTGGATACATATTTCCTTCCGCAGTTCCTGTTCTGAAACAGGAGCTAATGCATTTAAGTTACTGTGCTCCTTTGTTGTATCCATGAAAAAATTGTTCGAGCTTAGGTTTATGCTTAACAATCGCTAGATATACCTCCTCTTCTGGAGAGCGGCGCATCAGAGTTCATACAGCTGCAGTCCCCGTTGTTAATGACCTCGGAGAGATGTATCGTCAAGCTGATACTGGTGCTGTTGTTTCTTTGCTCTGTAGGCTGGGTATGCTAATACTGAAATCTTCTATGGCCGGTGCTTTAATTTACCATTTTCGCTTTTTTGTTTCCTTACTTTCCCTAAGAAAACCAACTGCCTTGTTTCAGCAAACTTATCTGATTTGTTCACTCAATAAATTTATCGCAGCAATTGAGAAATCTTTATCCAGTAAGCTGGAGGATGCTAGAAGTTTTATACTTTTGAGGGTTGTCAAAGCCCTCAGAGAGTATCGTAATCTTTATGCGGTGCAGCACCGGTTAGCAGGCAGATTAATCTACCCAGAGTCGTTGAAATACTTGCCTTTGTACGCGCTGGCTCTTTGCAAGTCAACCCCTCTTCGTGGTGGGTTTTCTGATGCTGAGCTGGATGATCGGTGTGCAGTTGGGTCGACGATGATGACCTTACCTGTGAAGAAGTTATTGAAGCTTCTATATCCTAGCTTACTTCGGGTTGATGAGTATCTATCCAAGGTACCCTGCTGTGTGATGTCTTGCGAGTAAATTTCCTTGATCATTTTGCAGCTTAACTGAAAAGCTTTTTTTTATATACCTATTTGCAGTTGCCTTCTAGATTAACTGATCTCAAGGACATTGGTGGAAGGTTGCCACTTACTATAGACAGTTTGGATTCCAGAGGTCTTTATGTCTATGATGATGGTTTCCGGTTCGTTATTTGGATTGGGAAAATGGTTTCACCCGACATATCTAAAAGTTTTAATGTAGACTTCACTGCTGATCCGTCCAAGGTATTTATTTCCATTACTTTGGCCATGCCTTGCTTATTCATTTTCATCCATAAATTCTTACTTCTGATATGACGGGAAATTTTTTGTTAGTTTATTATTTCGTTGTATTACAGTAACTATGATGTTTATCAGATCCTGTGGTAGTGGTCAAGATCACTTTTGCCTTTTTTGTTTCTTCTTTTACTGGTCTTTGTTGGACTTTATTTGCTTCCAAAGATCAGCCGCCTCCCTTGTTGAGATATTGGTTGCTAGTCATCTTGGATTATGGCATCATCCCTTTCGATGCCAATTGGCTTTTAGTTGAATTTCCCATGATTATGGAATCAATCATCTTTTCGCAGCAGGCAAATTAGATTATCTGTGTTTGTTATTCATGTTTATACCCAATATAAATTTGATACGTTGTAGTTATCTTTCTATCAGATGGTCACCAGCAGTAATAGTTGACATTAATTCTTCCACCATGAGGTTCATACATTTTTGTTAAATATTTGAGACCTTTTATTTTGTATTTTGCCACTCGGTTTAAGAATGGAATATCGTAGAATCTCTCCGGGTTATGATTGTGATATTAATACTTACCTTCATAATGCGAAATGTGTTTTAACATTTTTGTAAATTATTTCTGCATCAGGCCAATTTACCTTTGGGCGACAATGAAATTACCAAGAGGCTAATGAGCCTTCTCAACAAGTTGAGGGAAAGTGATCCTTCATATTATCAGCTGTGTCATTTTGTATGGCAAGGGCAACAACCTAGAGAAGGATTTTATTTGCTCACAAATCTCCTTGAGGATCAGATGGGCGCAACAAGTAGCTATGCTGATTGGATTGTACAAATACACCGGCAGGTCCAGCAAAATCCGTAACCTGCAGGTAACTTGGGTTTGTTATGCATTACCTTGTTTTGATCAGGCTAACTGGTGATTCTATATTACTTGGTGAAAGATGTGCTCTCTCGCATGATGGATTCTCTGGAGTCTGGAATCACAGCCGAGTAGAATTGATGTTTGGTTTATCATGGACATTGCACAGGCTCCTTTCTTTAATAGAAAATCGTATGTTTTCATCAAGCATTATCTTATGTCCATTTTACACGGTTTATAATGTGCTCAGCAGTCTATGATGGTTGGGTCGCCTCGTACAGGCCAATAGCCAACCTGGGGTTTAGACTGTTGTATAGGCAGCCCCTACACATATCACACCTAAACCGTATACGACACATGTATGTCTACAAATGTAACATGTGTAGACATACATTGGTTACATCAAACACACCAAAAGGTATCTTGTAAGTATTGTTCTTAACTACATGCAAAACCTTAGAATCCAATAACAAGAAAACTGTCAATTGCTTTTGTTCTTGGGCGCTCCTCCTGGGTAGACGGACATCTGCCCTGCTTCCTCTCCGCTCCCAAGCGGGAGAAAAATCAAGCATAGAGACACAGCTCCCCAGTAGACTCAAAATGCCGTGTGAACACCATCTAGTACAGAGGAGAGAGGCAGGGAAGCAGTAGAAATTCTGGTGTTCAGCCCATGTACATGTTTTCCTGAGCATGGGCTTTGTAAGCTCATATCCAGGGGTTTAACAAAAACATATGCATGTCATGATTCCTTCAAATGAAGGACACTTTTATAATTAATTGGGTATGAAATCTCCATTGGTCATAGTTGATTCTACTTGGCATTTCCATTTTAAGAACTGATCGTGATTCTTTTGGCCGATGAGTCTAACATTATGCAAGTTTCAACAACCCTCGTTCTTTGTCTGTCCTTTCAGCTGCTTGGTCTGTTGGTGTTATTGGTATTTTTGTTGGAGCGCTGTTAACTTGTTTTGTGCTTTTGTAGGCTCCGCAGATGGGAAGTACTGCCACTTTCTTTGCTTTGGGCACCAAAATTTGTTATCCTGTGGGGTGTTTTCTATATGAACTGGTGCTGAGGTGAGTTCTGGGTTGCGACCTGTCAAGTTCCGTGTGCAACGTGAAGTGTATGCTTGGCATCCCATTCAAGAGGAGCTTTGATGTTTGGTAGACTGCATTAGATGGAGATTTGTAATCGACATAGGTTCTGCGTTTTTTTTGGCGGGGAATAAATGAGTAGCAATATCTCTGTTAGACCTGATGTACTATTTCTGTTAATTCTTAAAGATCAAAGAAGATATGGTTTCGGGTGGCTTTCCACAGAAGGATTTATTATCTGATAACACTGCAGGAACATTCTCATTTAGGGCGTTTGGCTTTCTATGAGCTGCATTGCAGCCTGTATAGAACGGTGTATAACTTCCCTTTCTTTCTTTCTTTTTCTTTTTTTCTTTTTTTCTTCTGAATGTTCAGCAAATCTATCCTATTAGTATTATATAATGAGTATTTGAGATGGTGAGATCCTTGAGTCCTGGTGTATTGTACAGACACAAAGAGAAAGTTCTGTGGTGTTTCTTCCCTTTAGTGTTGTCGCAGGCGATCATACTATTATGAATTCAAGACACCATACCTGCGAATATCATATGGAGGAAAACTGAAAGAATGAAATACGGTACAGCAGATACCAAATTTGAAAGCGTGACATCAGTTCATAAACGTTCTTACGAATACACTATTTTCATCTTTTTTTTTTTTTTTTTTTTTTTTGCGAGATGGAATTTTAGTCAAACAGCAAAATGATTAGCCGTCATCAATAATTATTAAAATTATATATAAATAGAAAGACATGATAAGTAAAACTTTTCATCACATTCTATATTAATTCGGGACAAATACGATGATGTCATAATATTAGTGGGACATAGAAGGTAGTATAAGACACTGTATTTATACACGTCCTCATACACTGTTTCCTACTACACCTCCCCAAAAATTCTCCTCGTCGTGCCTCCCCCTCCCTCCTCTCCCTCTCCCTCTCTCTCTTCTTCCTCCGCCGCAGCAGATCCGTCCTCTCATCCTCTCCTCCAATAATGTCCGACCACCACCACGGCGCCGGCGACTCCGAGTCCCTCCTCGAAAAGATCTCGTAGAAACTCCACCACCGCGACTCCTCCTCCTCCGATTCCGACCGCGACCACGACGACGATGTCAAGCCCACTCCGCCGCCTCCCGTCAAGGAGGAGCCGGTGGTGACGGAGGAGGAGATTCATCATTACCAGGCGGAGAAGCCTAAGGTCTATCAGCTTTTCGGGAGAGAGAGGCCAGTTCACGTCCTCTCGGCGACGGTAAACATATGTTGTTGTCATTGTAATGAGATTCACTGTTTCTGGATTCTTAATTCGAGATTGCTATTGTGCTTTTTTTTTCCCTTCCTTTTTTTGATGTGTCTCGATGTCGATTGTTCTTGGTGGTGGTGGTGTGAGGGTTGGCTGGACGGCCTGCGTATATTACGAGGTTTGGTTTGTGTTACTATTACGTCGTTTTGGTTTCTATGCTGGGGGATGCAGGGGTTTCGACTCTAAATTACGGATTGATAATAGAAGGAGTGATTCACCATCTATTTTAAAGTATTGCAGGGCTTGGAGGGTTTATTTCATGTGCTCTGTCTTGTGTGTTGGTGTTTTGACGTTTGAATCTTGGGATGATTCTGATGGTGATGTGGAACAGTTTGGGCGGCCAGCTTAATCATTTGTGGGTTTGAGAAATAATATCAGATGGAAATATCAGAGCACAAGTATTGAATCAAAATACGAGGTTCAGATGAAAAATCCAATTGACTATGTAGGGTGGTCTATGGGATTCAATGTAATGTGTTAGTACAAGTTTTTTAATGATATGTACATGAGTTTCTCAAAGAATTGGGCTGCTTATTGTCTGTTAATGGCTTTTTATTGCAGTATGCTTTAGAAGATAGTATTGATATACGATTGAGAAATAATAGCATTTTGGGGGATGATCATTGGAAAATGATGCCAAAAGTGAGAGCTTTTGTAGTCAACTTTGTGTTGATAGTTGGGCTCATCTTGTCTTTTTTCCTTTTCTTAGTTTATGGTGATTCAGGTGCAATCACTTGTTATATTCACTACATGTACTGGGGCTATTTCAGTGTCACTTTTTTTTATTACAATTTTGGACCTGATTTGCATTCCTAATGTATGGATGTTAATTATGTGAATGGCGTTAGCATATTATATGTATTTGTCAGTTATGTCTATGCTGTGTGATCGGGATCATTTTTACGTAAATTTAACTATTTTTTACTTAACATTTTTGATGAAAAATATGTTAAACATGGTTATTTTTATATCTCAGAATCAAATTGTTGAAAACGTAGTCACAAAACAACCAAGCCCATTTCGAAGAATCCAGCGGCCCAACAACAACAAAGCCTAGCCCATTTCGTAAAAACCCAACTACATCCGGCCCAACAATTTAGGCTCAAAACAGTTTAGGCCCAAAAGTATGGTCATCATCATTTCTCCTTCAGAAGCCCGTCATCAATCACGCCCGTCGCCTATCACATGCGCAATCAACAATTGCAACCATGCGCAATCATCTATCAGGCGTGTTCTAGAGATACTGTCGGATTTGCTTATATCCAAGATGATGAATTTGGTTGCTGAAATCACCTATAAAAACAAAGAACAAAACGGAGGAAACGAAGGGAGAAAAACAGAAACACTAGCATACAGTATTACTGTGGGAGGAGTCGAAAGGCGGCGATGACATCGTCGAGGATAACAGCTTGGAGGTTCTTTGGGAGTTTGGAGTAAACTTCCGTGAGTATGCAGGGCTGATCTCTCAGCTTCAGCTTCTCGTATCTCTTCAACGACCCCTTCTCTTCCTCCTCCATTCTATTTTTTCTGAGATCAAGAACAAAAAGACGAAAAAAAGGCATGCTTCAACAAAATATTTGATGTTTTCATGGTCGACAATCTTTTCATGATTGTGTGATTGCATATGTGATACGACGAAAAAAAGGCATGCTTCTCTTCCTCCTTCCTATAGTTACGACGCTGCAAAAGAAGATAAAAATCATCTAGCATACCGCAGCCCTATCAATTCAAGGCTTCTTATAAATTTCCTTAACAAAGATTAAAGTCACAGCATGCAAACCAGATACATAACAAATAAGATCCATTATTAGGAGCGTTACATGCTTATGATCTAGTTTTATATACAAATGGTGCTATACTACACATAAGTCGTTAAATGCATCCAATATCAACCAATAAACCTGGTACATATTTTACAATCATCACACATCTCCAACATCTGAAACCCCAACGCAGCTCCATGCACCACACTGAAAATAACGGTACGCAATATGCTGAACACTGATGGCTCAACCCAGAACACTGAATGAGTCCTCTATCTAACAAATGATTGGAGACATCGGTTCACTACTTCGTCGTTGCCCAGTATCCACTGCATATCATTGGTGCCATATTAATCAACCATTCACTCCTTGTTACCACACCATTACTGTATCTGAATCTAATTCCACCTTTTCCGACAGCCTTGAGATGACCCTTGCCCGTTTGCCATCCATCTATAAGAAATAGGTCAACTGTTGCTTCTTTCTTGAGCCTCCTTCACCATACAGTTCATTCCATTGCTTTAGTTCGTTCATTATCTGTCCCTCGGCCGCAAAGCTGGCAGCGACCTGCAGCAAAGAAAATGCCTCGTTGATCCATAGTTATGGTTAAAAGTTCCATGAAGTAGTTGCTTCACAAGGGATTTAAACAGTATTGATGCTCATCTGGCGGACCACTAGTGCATAATCAACCAGACAAGTTCTGATTCTAAAAACCAGCATGGCAATAAAGCCAACAGATGGGCTCATCCGAAAAAATTATATTCAGTAGGATGTGAACCTCGACCATCGGAAGGATGGCTGAGTGCTTTGATGAGATTGGCCTACCACCAAAATGGCTAGGCAGCAGCTATCATAAATTATTAAAGTTTTATCATTATATTACCTGATTCTTCGCCTGCTGCATATCATCCATGGTTAATGGTCTCAAAGTGATAGCTTCCTCTTCCTTTGCTTCCTCCTCTTTGACCTCTACTCCATCTTCTAATAACTTTTTTACCTGAGCTTTTCTCTTCTTGTCCTGTGACGAATAATCCATTAGAACGAAACTCAAAGAGCTTCTGCGATGGGTGATGCATGAAATCAAGGGGAAACACAAGAGCACAATTATCACTTACTATGTCCTTCTTTCTCTCAGCTTGAATCAGTTCCCGCACGGGCCGGTACGCAGCAGTGATGCAAAGGTTCTGTACTTGGTAGAGGCAACAAGTTACAGATACAGAACCCAATTGGATTTACAAATACCAACTTATCCATATAATCTGATTTATGAACAGTGATTAGTATGATGTACCTTGAGATCACTTCCGCTATAACCTTCGGTCATGGTCGCAAGCACATGGAAATCAAGATTTTCTGTTTTCTCCTTTGAGAGCAGCGTCTTCAGTATCATCTCCCTATTCTCTACTGAGGGTAGACCAACCATAATTCTGCAGAGAGAATCAGAGTAAGTCAGCAGATATGAGGAAAATATTTAAATTTGCTCTCGTGTGATCAGGTATCAGAGAATGGAGTAACGAATATATTTGTATTTAATATCTGACCACTGACCTGCGCTCGAATCTTCTAATTATAGCTTCATCAAGATCAAAGGGTCTGTTGGTGGCAGCCAGAACCAGTATTTGTTCACCAGGCCTAGTCAAAAGTCCATCCCAATGCGTCATAAACTCATTCTTTATCTTACGCATGGCCTCATGCTCTCCGACCCGTGTCCTCTGACCAAGCATGCTGTCAACCTCATCAACAAAGATAATAGTTGGCGCCACTTTAGCTGCTAGAGTGAAGAGCGCCCGAACATTCTTTTCATCTTCTCCAAACCACTTTGACGTGATTGTTGACATTGAGACATTAATGAAGCTTGCTCCAGCTTCATTGGCAATAGCCTTGGCTAGCATTGTCTTCCCAGTTCCTGGAGGCCCGAAGAGCAATATACCTCTGCATGGTTTCAGAAGGCCACCTTTGAAGAGGTCGGGCCGTTTAAGAGGGAGCATCACCAGCTCTTGGAGTGATTCTTTTATCTCATCTAAAGCTCCAATATCAGCAAATGTCACTCCGATCTCATTAGCAGGAACAACCTCCGGCCTAATTCGCTTCTCGAACTCATTGTCCGGAGGAACTTCCTGTAAAAGCACACCGACCTTTTAGCATAAGGCATAAGTCCCACATAATACATATGAAAGTTTGACAAGCAAGGACTAGGCATGTTTGTGTATTGCAAATCCAGACAATCCTTCAATCAGAATCTTTAAACCTACTGATCAGGTTGGCAGTTTTATCTCATCTCCAGATAGTATTAAGTCTACATAGAAGCTAAATATTTGGCAAGTAGCCCAAAACTGGCATGAGAAGAATGTTGTTGAGTCTTTGATTATGGATACACATGATGTATCCATGAGGCTGACTCACTTAGTGTATAAGGTTTGAAATAAGGAACGACCATGACTTCAATCACATGCTAGTTTGCAAACTAGACTATTAAATTTAAACCACCAGCCCAACGCAACTAGCAAGCAGTTAGAGACATCAACATGGATGTCCAATCCGACAATATTTATGACGTTCTACTCACCTTTGCAGGAGGTAGGTTTTCACCATCCTTCTTGACTAAGGGAACATCCTTCTCAGTTTCAGTTCTGTTTTCAGGTGCTGCATCTGCCTTAGAGTCAGGTTTCACAGCGGCAATTTCTTCGTTCTGAGGATCCTAAAAGAAAATACAATAAAACAAATAAGGATAAGAACTAAGATAAAAGTAGTCTAACCTCAAAGGTAAGATTTGAAAAAAAGACTCATCTGCTCGAGTTCATACCTTTCCAGATTCAGCGTTAGTTTCTAGGCTCATTTTTCCCACACTAATTCCCTCTTGGAATATACTCAGTCCATGGGACAAGCTGTAAAATGCACGCACAATAGCGTAACTCAACCACATTTATAACAAGCACAGACAATTAAAAGCAGAGCCGGGTTAAACAAAAAATTTGAGTATATGACCAGTATAATGCGTGTGAAGGCAAAGGACTAACAGTCTCTCCCTACGGGTTAGCCAAGGAAAAGGGAATAATACCTATCAGATGATATAACAAGGTTCCCGTTTCTGTATTCTGGCCCCTTGTTTTTCATCAAATGATATGAGATTGCAGACATGACAATTTCATCAATACGGTCACTTAAAATCATTGTGTCTGAGAGGCAGATCAAGGCAAGATCATCACAGACAACATCATTTGCGGCAAGAATCTCAGCAATATGGTTCCTGTTATCCTGGAATTGAATCATCTTCATGTCCTCTTCCAGTTGGTTTTTCCAACTGACAAGATGAGACTCGTCCTCTGGGGGTTTTATCCCAATATTGTATGGAAATAAGACGGAGAGCCTTTCATCCACATCAGCGATATCTGTTTCTGGCCCCACCACACGAGAGCCAAGTATTAAAATAGATCCGGCAAGTTTACTCAGCAACCTGTGGAACAATTTGTATAAACTATCTGATTGGAGGAGAAGCGTCTCCACATCTCTGATGTACAATATAATAGAATCAGTTTCCGCAACAGAAACCAATACCTGCAGGCAAAAATAATAGTGATATTGTTCAGTCATATTCCATGTTGTTTCCAAGTAATAAGATGGGATTTGATTTTACCTTGTACAGTGCTTGTAGAAATAATTTTTCGTCGAAGGACCAGCTGGATGCCCGCTTAATCAATGCTGAATAATTAACGGCTGGATGAAAATAAGTGCCAAGATGGTGCCAATTAGCAAAAAGTGAACATGGCCAGAAAAGCTTGCAGTTTCAAAGAGAAATTGTTCATATCCATGTATTCTTGATACAAGGAAACATATGATGCAATCAGGTATTAAAACTAAATGGAGAGGAAAATCAAAATCTATACATATTTCCATCTATCATATATGTAAATATGCATACCCACAGCATAGGAATTGAAATTCAGCAACGTAACATGATAGACAAATCACAAGAAGCAATCAACAGATTTCTTCTTGAAGTTTAAGAATGACACGGAAAATGCCAACAAACCAACAGTCGTGCTTAGAAGCAAGGTAGTCAATGTCCTGATTTTATTGCCCAATTCTAGATTCTATTTTATCAAAGTAGTCTGACTTCGAAATTCTACCCCTATAAAGTCTACAAGATCTCAATCCTAACAAACTTTCCCACAATTGGTATCTCTCCACTCTAAGGTCTCAATTCTGCTGGGTAAGTTACTTGAGAAAATAATACAAACAATAGCATCAAACTAAGCACAAGCTGGTAGGAGAAATGAAGCATTTTATTTCTATACCCGAACCTGGATTCCCAGGTGCTTGAGAAGCCATTGCATTCATATCGGCTGAAGTTGATGCATTCCTGCGATGCTTTAAGGAATTGTTTGTGCCTTCTGCGCTCCTGTATGGTCAAGCCACAAGCTATTAGCATAGATAAAAACAGTAAAATTGTCAATCAATCTCCCACGACCTTACAGGCAACAACAGAAGTATTAGGTACCTTGATCTAAGATCCATGGAGCTCATCTGTCTACGCACTTTCCCTACCGTCAGAGATTTTGTGATCAGCTAAGAAAATACAGAGAATATTGAACATAACAGAGGAATGCAACAAAATGAACATAATGTGCTGATTGAAGCCATATTATGATATGCTAATAAAATAGTGGATAATGTGTAAATTGAGATTAATAGTTAAAAAAACGAATCATAACACTCATGGAATCCTTGTCAGCAACTTGCTGCCTTGACACTTGACAGGTGAATCATCTTGGGACATTATAAATTAATACAAGGAACCTTGTACAAGTAAAAATGTGATGAACAATCATATTGCATTTCTTTCCTGGGAAGCACGGTCTCAGACAAGGAGACCCTATCTCTCCTTATGTGTTTGTTTTGGCAATTGAATATTTGGCAAGGTGCTTTAAGCGTATGTGCAGGGGAAAGGGCTTCTCTTTCCATCCCAGATGTAAAAAGGAACGTATTGTGCAGTTAAGTTTGTCGATGACCTAATGGTAGTGTGCAAGGCTGCTATGTCTAGCTTGGTTATGATTAAGGAGCAGCTAGATTTCTTCTCATGTATGTCTGGTCTATCTGGTTTATCAGTTAATCAGATGAAAAAGCTCCTTGCTGGTTGCTGGTGTTTCGGAGGAGGCTAAACGCTCTATGGCTGGTGTACTAGGTTTTGAGCTGGGATCTTTGCCTGTTAGATATCTCTGCGAGGAGACTCCATGTTTCAGAATACCAACCTTTCATTGATAAAGTCACTACAAGGATTATCTCCCGGGAGGCATGATTGCTATTTTATGATGGTAGGGTAGAACTCATACGTTCTGTGATTCTTGGTATCCAAAACTTTTGGTTCCAGAACCTTCTTATCCCTGAAGCGGTTCTTGAGAAGATTGAGAGTTTATGTAGGAGTTATTTATGGACTGGGAAGGCTAAAGGGGGTAACAGGGAACTAGTCGCTTGGCAGGATTTATGCTTCCCTAAGAAGGTTGGGGTCTGGGTTTTATTTAAGAAGCTGGAATGTGGCACTGCTGTTCAAACATGTGTGGGCCATTGAATGTAAAGAGGATCGACTTTGGTTACGATGGGTGAATGGTGTTTATTTGAAGGATCAAAGTATTCAACATGCGGCGGCTAGTAGCACAGATCTTGGGTTTGGAAGAGTCTCTTGAAACTGAAATCTTTGATATTTCATTTGCTTCCATCTGATATGATCCATATGCGTGTGAGGGACATTTATAACTTGTTATACCCCCTGGCGAGAAGGTTAATTGGTGGAAGTTGGCATGGCATAGGGATGTTTTTCCACGTCATGGGTTTATAGTTTTGTTGGTTGCAAAGAATCGTATTCGTACCAAGGAGTGGTTGTATAGGAGGGGGATTATACTTGATGATGATTTGTGCTCTTTATGTGGGAAATGCCCAGAAACACGTGATCACCTTTATTTCCTGCGTTATCATGTGCAGGAGGTGTTGGATATAATGGGTGAAAGAGTTCAGGCTATATGTAAGTCTCGATCTTGGTGTGCTTGGGTGATATGGTTTTTGAAGATTTGCAGTGTCGTAGAGTTTACATTGCTATGATTTACTTTATATGGCAGGAACATTGCCTTCGCTTGCACCAGCACTCAGCTCGGAGCCCTCAGAAGCTTGCTGAAGTTATTTGGCTCCATACTACTGCTGCATAGGTGGTGGTCCGGTTTCTGGTAACTGCTGGTTGTGTTTGTCATTCATATAGCTGCGGCTGGTTTGTTTGTTTTTGTTACTCATGCATTTGCTATTTGCTCGTTGAGCTGGATGTTTTGAGGACTATGTAATTTCGTAGTTCATGTTAATGGAAAATTGGTTTGGCCGTTTCACCAAAAAAAAAAAAAAAACCAAGAAGAAGAAGAAGAAAGAAATAAAGAGAGGAATTAGAAGCTGAGAGATTCAAACCTACGCTCTCATCCTTGGGAGAAAGGATTGATAAGGAACCAAACAAGCCAGACATTTTCTCCAAAGTCATCTCAGAAACAGACCTCTTAAAACCCTGAAGTCGAACAGCACAAAAAGCTTTGAGAAATGAAAATAAAACGGATACTAGTAAACAGAGACCAGAAAAATAAATTAAAAAAAAAAAAAGAATCAAGCGAACGAGTTTGGACACTAATTTACATAATAAGCATCAATTAAAAATCAAGAGAAAAACTCACCGTTTCCCTTTTGAAACAGCCATATTTGTTCTGCATCTGCATGCGGGGCAATAAGCTGAGCATTAGTACGATAACATGCCAAATTTAAGAGAGGAGACACTAAATCGATAATGATCACCTTGAGGGAGAAGTCAGCCACATCTAACAATAATAGCTTTGCTTCAAAGTAGTTAGCCAACGCTTCAGCGAGCTTTTTCTGGTAAGATTCTTCGCAAAGACAGTACAAGTATTTAAGATCCAGAAAGATGACAACATAACCAAAGAAGCAATAACAAATCTTCAAGGAAACGTTCAGTACCAGCAGGTCCTGACAGTAGAATTGCCCTGCTTCCAGGCGAAAGGTTACGAGTGAACTTAGAGACTTCAAAATGCTTTAGATGTACATATGCAGCACTTGTCAATAGTACTCGTGTTTGCTCGCTTGCATCCCATCCAAGACAATAGAGAAACACAATCAGTAACTCAAATTAAAATTTGAGCCTCAAATAGCTGAATAAGGATCTTCAATGTGTTATATTTTTAAAAAGATTGCAACCATGAATCATCACATAAAACAAATACATACAAGCCACAACTAACATGGTTACACTTTTTTCATACTGACAGCAGTTCGACATCAAGCAGAAATTTACAAGAAACTATTTCGCAGCCACAAGCCACAAAGAACTAGCAGATCAACTGAGGGAAAATACCAAGAAAAACCACCAAAACATTGAAGATTACACGCTCTTAAATGATGGTAATCCACCAATATTGTCAAATGGGGCATATTCTATCGCCCAAAAAAGCAAGCATGAGGCATGACTTTAAGGTGATCCTAAAAGGTGATCCTGATAATCTCATAAGAACTTCAAGCAGACTGAAAGCCAGCGAGTTTCCTATATGCTGATGAATCCACCAAATTCTCCACTTAACATTATCCCTTCCACTGCCGCCACCACTACCACCACCACCAGAACCAGCCCACCACCCACCCCTAACCGGACACCCACGAGTACCAACCACTTTTTTGCTCTCTAACTTCCTCATCAAAAGCATGACAAAGGATGCTGCACATGTAAACAATCAAAAGGTGTCTCGACCATTTAAACAATCAAAAGGTGTCACTTTTTCTTACGAGCATATTCATTCAAATGTCTAGAAATCAGAGAAATGATAGGAATATGCACACAACTACAGATAAATAAATGAATCTTCAGTACAAACATACACTATTTCCATGATTTATGATCATGATTCAACCAGAAAGTATAGACACTGCGATTTTATGATCGAAACTTGATTGAAAAAACCATCAAGGGTGAAATTTCAATACCTTAGATAGTATGGAAATTCATCAAATGTAACCGCCCTGTCCCTTCCATCAACAACTTGCGTAAACAACTCCTGTTCAATCTGCTCCGCCGTGACACCATCCGACTCCGAATTCGACCCGACCCATTTCCCCACAGACTTCCCTGAAGCCAATCCAAGTCCCACCCCAACCCCAACGCCAACACTCAACGCAGACAACAACAAACCCTTTTGCTCCATTTTCACATTCACCCACCAAAACCAACCACCAAACCACAAATCACACAATCAACTCTATACACAATCCAATCCACCAAAACCAACAACAATCCTCACAAATCTATACAAATATTCACAAACTATGACAACAAACAGGGTAGAAAAACCAAAAAAAAACACAAGAATGAGAACCAAATTGAGACAGAAAAGGTTTAAAAATCAGACAAACAGGCAAATGGGTATTCAAAAAAGGATCAAATTTTGGAAGAACCAGACGAAATGCCTTAGAAACGGCAAAAACTTAATGGGTTTGCTGCGAAAAAGCAATTGTGCGCACTTGTTGGTAAGTTTTTTCTTTTCTTTGACGTAGGATGACTAGCGCTCAAGACTTGCCCATATCTATTTCTATTTATAGACCCAAAGAAGGGATGAACTTGCATTGGTTCTCGTTTTCCAACGAGGGTTTTGGGTCTTTTCTATTGAATTTTAATGGTCTTTTTCGGTCAATTTGAGGATTTTTTTTAATGCGGTGATTGTGCGCTGTTTTTTTTTTTTTTTTTTTTTTTTTTTTTTTT
>LIEC01010442.1:0-53263 GCA_001925005.1 Drosera capensis | reverse complement strand
CCCCTCTCTCTTCCTCTGAACTCTGCTGATATGCATGGTTATACAAGGATGCTAAAAAATTCTGGCCAAATAGTGAACTATCCTAAGCACAACATTAAACTCTCGTAGTGTATAAAAGGTGTTGCAGCCGCCCATATATAGTCTTCTGCAGTTGCTTTGCTTTAAACTGCTTTCTACGTAGTTTTCTGCACAAGGAACCAAGTATAATTCCTGATTCACAGCAGGAATGGGAGATGATCAATGATCTCAAGACTGATGTCGCGAGGCTTCAGCAGGGCATGAATCACATGCAGAGAATGCTGGAAGCTTGCATGGACATGCAACTTGAGCTGCAGCGTTCAGTCCGGCAGGAAGTCTCAGCTGCACTCAATCGATCGAATGGAAGGAAAGGTTTGTGTGTTGTATACTACTTTGTCTCTCCTGATCTTGCTTCATTTATTTCATTGCTTGCTCCCACAAAGGAGAAGAAGAAACGAAACATGTTTCTGGTGAATGGCGATGTTTTGTGATTACTGCTTTTATATTCTAAGTGGAATACATTTTCCCTCATTGACGCACAGGTACGGGTCCGGAGACATCGGAAGATGGATCAAGATGGGGCCATGTCAGAAAAGGGACTTGCTGTATTTGCTGTGACAGCCACATTGATTCTCTGTTGTACAGGTAAACTTGATCTGCTCGATTTCGTTGTCCTTAGGAGGAGGCTAGGAGCTATATTGCTACAATTGCTTCAACATCTGGGCTTCTTTTTACTTACAGTGACCAAATTTAGATTAAACATTAATATAAATGACGGTGTTAAACCAGACACTGTAGCTAACACGTACTGAAGTTACTGGATGTTTGCTTCTAGATATGAAAAATTGTTATACCTTATGTTGCCTCTCGTAGTGGGCTAAACTCTTGGAAGATGTTGCTTGCTCATTCCAAGCTAAATAGAGAGGAAAGATGAAGTACGGGAGGACTTAATGTGATACCGCAACTTTGGCACCAAAGTGGTTGTGATTTCATATGTGCAGTGATTGTCATAACATGGTTCATTATCATGGATTTCTTTTTCTTGTTTATATACCTACAGGTGCGGGCATATGTGTACATGTTTGAAGTGCGCAAATGAGTTGATTCGTGGAGGGGGAAAGTGTCCCTTGTGTCGGGCACCAATAGTCGAGGTCGTTCGAGCATATTCCATATTGTGAAGGGAGGATGACGACGTGCCTGTGGAGAGCGGAGTAACCTGTACCCATTTCAGCCGCGGGTGCTGAAGGGTTTTTGGCCCCTTTTCTATCGCTGTTGATGAGTGCTGCCACTGTTAGTTGTTGCTAGTCGAGGGAACCAATCGCTGATGTCGTTGGCTTGTTGCCTCTTCAAAAAAAAAAAAAAATCTATGGTTCACTTAGGTGTACATGGTCGAAATAATATTTAGTGACAATCTCTTGATTCCTCATTTAACTGTAAATAAATCTGCCAATTCTTTTGTTCTTTATGTCTCATGATCGTATTCGTCCCTCACAAGGTAGACTAAAATAAAAGACTAGAAACAACGAGCATCCTGATTGCTAGCTTAGACACCGGTTTCAAAATTGAAATCAAACCGTTGGTTCAAGAATCGAAACCGTCGTGGAATCGAAATAAATAAAAATTGAAATCGAATCGTTAAATGTTAGTTCGGTTTAGGTTTTATCAAAAGCTAAACCGGAACCAAAATCGTCGGTTCGGTTCGACCGTTTATTTTTTTGTTAAAACATCGAAGTATTTTTCTTAGTGTTTTTATCAACATAATTCATGCCTCCTAATTCCTCTTTTTGTTATGTCTATCTAGTTAAATTTTTTTATTTTTCATATGTTCATTTTTCGTTCATATTGGATCGTATCTTAAGATGAATATTAAGTATAGTTTTTTAATAAGAATATATGTTTTGTCATTTTCCGCCTTATATTATATTTTAGTTATGTTTTTATAAATAAAAAATTATTTGGTTTGCATCCTACGAATAGTTCTATATAAAAATATAAAGAAACCGTGATCAACTTAAACGGACCAAAATCGATATCCTAACCGAACCGTCTGGTTTTTTCGGTTAGCTACAGAGAGCTGCTATCTAGCTTAGTTCTGTACAGGTACAGCCAACCAAGGCTACCGGTTTCAAAACCGGAATCAAAATTGATTTAAAGGTTCCGGTTTCGGTTTGTCTTTCTATTAAACCGGAACTGTTGGTTTTGAAATCGAAACCGTTGGTTCCGAAATTGTGGTCAGGTCTATGCTAGCATAAGAAGCAATTGTAAGAATGTTAAATCAAACTTAGTTGAATTCTATTTTAACAATAGTTTTAATTAATAGTGCAAGCATTTGTTTTTAAATTTGGTGTTGGAAGTCTAGATATACATTAGTTATAACAGAAAGACATTATTGATGCAACAGCGGCCATTCTGTTGTTGCTAAGCTGTATTCCAGGATTGGAGTCCTGTATTTTAAATCATATATAGCCTAATTTGAACCGGTTTCACATTATAATTTGAAGTTTATGTACTATGATTAGGACCTTATACACTGTAATTTGGGCTAAAAGATCCATCAAATATCGTCAAACACATAAATCGTCAAAATTGACCTTTGACTTTAAATAGACTCGTTTAATCTTATAGGAGTTATGGACTCATGATGCATATCCACTTTTTCTTTCTGTATAAATTGGTTTTATATATATACGCCAGGGGTTTGGAGTAAATTTTTTTAAAAGAAGTTTTGGGTCTAATTTTAGATACTCCGAGGGTTCTATTAATTTTATAACGTTTTGACTTTGCACGCATATCGATGTAAAATTTAACACATATGTAACGACGATCAAACGCAGTGTTTTTATAAATTTATCGTGGAACATCAAAGGTTGATTGGTTGGTTGATAGAATCGAACATTGAAACTCATTCAGACCAGAACTTCACAATCCTGATTATCGGTCTCTTTTTCTTTAATTGTTGCTTTATTAGAAACTTCAAGCAAATCGCTCACTAGATCTGTCATTGATAACACGAGGCCTTCCGTCAAGTATTGGAACATCAGGTTCATCACCTCCTCCTTGATTCACCAGGTTAGATGAGCTATTTATGGAATCCATGCTTTCCACAATGTTGGTTTCATGGCTAGATATCGCCTGATCAGTACCAAATCCATCACCAGTTCTAGACAGTGTTGGATACAATAGGACATTAGAGCTAACAGGCCGTATTGGTAAGCCCTCAACTTCAACTTCTGCTATTGGATTAGTGAATTCAGGAATGGATTTGTGACTCGACTTTGATTCATCATCTGCTTCAGAGCTCCCACTTTCAGAAAACACTACAGACACTGATTCATGCAACTCTCCCTTCTGATTGCCTTTAACAAGCAGTCCATTTTCCAGAACCAACCCAATTGAACTCTGTGTGTCACCATTGACAGGCGGTCCAATAGAACTGTTGATCGGAAAAGTGGATACGACATCACCTCTATCCTCTAAGTGAACCAAATCATTTTGAGAGACACTGGTGAAACTGTGCCATGATGGTTCAATGAGCCACTGTGTCTCTGCTCTTCTTCCGAAACCATCTTCCCCAATTCTTCGCAATGATCACACTGACAAGCTGACCAGTCTCCAGCCTCAAGCCAATGGAAAGCTGCAAATCACCTTCCAGAGGCAGATCATCAATGCTGCTGCTGGGAAAATCAACAAGGGTTTCATCTGACGCATGAACTAAGCTACTCTGAAGATCTGAAGAAATTGCCGCAAGAGGAAGATCTAATGAGTCAAAAACACTTTTCTGTACTGCAGAATTTCTGGATGGACCAAGAACTAGGGGTGTAAACGAGCCAAGCCGAACCGACACAGTGCCCGGCTCGGGCTCGGCTCGACTCGAAAATCGAAGATTCGGGCTCGGGCTCAGGCTCGGTCGAGCCCTATTTTGTAAGCTCGAGCTCGGCTCGATTACATTTCGAGCCGGGCTCAAACTCGACTCGATAGGGTCGATTCCGGGTCCATTTCATATTTTTCTTAAAAAATATTTGAATATATATATTAATATATAATATGAAATATGTAAAAAAAATATAATTTATATAGGAATCTCATTTAGGCTCGCGAGCCGTTCGAGCCGAGTATTAATGTGCTCAGGCTCGGCTCGATTAGGTACTCGATCCGGCTCGAGCTCGGGCTCGGCTCGAAAAAACCGAGTCGAACTCGAGTATTGGTCGAGCCGAGCCCGAGTAGCTCGGCTCATTTACAGCCCTAACACCAAAAGTACTTCTCTGTCTCAATCCTAAATCACATAAACACAATGGCGAATGACCACAAAAAAGTCTCCGCTACAAGGAAACGATCTCTCTCTTCCTGCAAATAATGCTCGTTTTTTCATGCCCTCCATCAAAGCAACACGAAAACACCGACTTTACAGGTAACTTAAGAGGATAACATTAACATTAAGTCCAGGTCAGGCACATTCGATTTCTAGTAGGCGCTGCAAGGATGACTCAAAAAACAGAAAAAAATTCTCATCGGACGCAATGTCACTCTCCGAACCATAATTCTAATCGAACAATGTGACCACCTAACATATAAACATCCACCTTATGAATTCCCAGTAAATATAGAAGCACAAACACATATTGTAGTGAAAACAGAATGTACGAAATCGATGAACTCCGCTCCAAATCCGATTTAGAATACAGGGGACGATCGATCGACAAGAAATTTCATCGGCGGCGTCGGCTTCGACCTATACGACGCCGAGATTCGCCGGATTAGGGTTTGAATAGGAGTGTTATGATTCCAAGCCACCGGCCCGTTGCACAAGCACAACACCGGTTTCTTGTTTTTCTATCAAAAATATTTGTTGAAATCCCTTCGTCGGAAATATACAACAAATTTTCCAACATAACATTTCAAATTACGATATCCTTTCATTCAACACGTTATATCACATGACAATTTTATATGAAATTATATTCGAACTATTTAATAATTGAAAGCTAACTTCAAATCATAGGAGATTGGTCGTTATTTTTTACTAATTTATCGTGTGACAACGATATTCTTTTCGTCTCATAATAATTGGAACACATTTGTATTTTATATTATTTTATACATATGAATATAAATTTCATTTTTATATCAAATCATATTTGATCGTCTCATAAGATGTACTAGGTAAAAGTATATAACTTACACAATCATTGATATTTCACGATAAATTTACAAAAAACAACGTTTGATCGTCGGTGTACACATATCGAATTCTATACCAACACACGTGACAAGTCAAAATATTATGATAATTTTGTTACGGAGTAATAGTTTAAATAAATTATGTGCTTGAGTCATATGTTATATTATTCAACTCAAATTGTACTTCATGATTTATATATAGAAAAAATGAGTTTGTGGAAGCCTTTTGGCTCTAGAATGAGGCACGACGCCTTATGGTGTTGCTCATTGTTACTGAAATATTGTTAAGAATTGAAGAAATATTGTAAGATTGCAAATGGATCCCGATCCCATAACTCACCACCGCAACAACAAACACCACATTTGTCTCGATCCCTCTGCAAACCCCACACATCATCACCGCAATCATGGTGTTGCTAATTCAAGCTCAAGAACAAGAACATAAGAATCCACCAGCGAGCCCAGATTCATCAACCCTTTTTACCACACAGATCAAAACCCCAAGTCAAGCCAAACCCACTAGCGACCCTTTTTCGTTTGCTTGATTGGTTTTGCTTGTTGTGAATTCGTTGGTTGATATGAGAAGAATTTCTGTAGATTAGGGATTGTGAATTTTATGAAAGATTGAATCTTTGAGTGTGTAACAGGCTGATCGAATTTCAATTTGTAAATGGGTCCCCATTGATTGAATTGGGACTGAAAATTTAGATACTTTCGTTGTATTGATGTGTGTAGTATAATAACTGCTGATTGATTTTCATAAGGAGCATGAGACGTCTTGCGTCTTCAATTGAAAAACGTCCTGCATGTTTTTCCTAGACAAAGGTGTCCTTTATCTTTCCATGGGAAAAATGCAATTCCTATTAGAATTTTTTTAAAAAAAAACATAATTTAAAAATTAATTTTTTGATTATTTTATTTTAAAAATTTTATTTAAAAAAATCCATTTAAAAAAAAATAAAAATTCCCCATACTACTGGATGTTTGTGCTGATCTCACCCCACATCAAGAACCAAAATTGAAGCTTTTTCCAGTACATTAATTAGATGTCATTGCAAATGCAACATGGACATGAAATGATGAAAACAACAAGTGGATCCTCGACTTGTTTCACATGTCACAGTTGCGAAAAGCATAGACAAAATGCAAAACACAAACCCCAGACTCATCTTGCTCTATACTCGCCCATCAACTTGCTATCTTCACCTTTCTTTTCTCGCCCACAAGCTTCTCCTCTCAAAATCCCCAAATATCTCTCTCTCCAAAAATCAAGCAAAATGACATTTCTGCATCTGGGTTTCATCAATCACCTTCAATTGAGGTCATCTTCTCTTTTACCCTTGACCTTTTTGTGTTGGTGTGTTTCTCTGTTCAATTTTGTTTACAATTTGTGTTTGATTTAGGGTTCTTGGTTTAGTCATTTGCGAAATTGATGATTGTGATATTCATTGAAATGGAAATTGAAAGCTGGGTTTGTTAAGATTTCAGCTTTTGTAGTTTTGGGTATTCCGTAGACCTTGCATCAATGTTGTGGTTCTAGTGTATTCTTACTATCTCAGAATAGTATAATCTGCACATTAGATGAAATTTAGCATTTTCCATGAATGGAAGAACATGACAATGGCGGCAAAGCCCGAAATTAGAGACACCAATTGTGGTTTTTCTAATTGCTTGTTAGGGATTTGAGTTGAGTGGTTGCACTTATGCACTAATGGGGTAACTAAGGTTGCCCTGTAGGAGCTGATGTTCATGGTCATCGATGCCGAGTTTGGTCACTGATCTATACTCCTACCTCAATACCGCTTCCTACCGGAATGTCACGAAATGCTGAAAGCATTGAACATCTGAAAAGGGTTCATGCTGAAATTGTGAAGGATGCCTTAATGCTTCAAGTAGCTAGACTAGATAGCAATGAGAACTTGATTTACAACCTCGTCGAGATCTTGCTTGAAAGTTTGCACTTTCCTGGGCAATTTCTTCATTTGTTCTGTCGAAAACTTGGTTCTCTTGACTCTGGTTTCGATAACTTGACCTCACCGAGTTTCTCTTTGATTCTTCCTGCCTTTGGTTCATAAAGCCAGCTGCTGAAACCCGAAGACATTTTCTCGATTGGATAGATTGTGAACCTTGCATGTTTCCGGTTACATGGATGACAAATCTGAAGCTGATGCACCATGTGTAGTTGGTAATGAGACTGCTGATGATATTACAGTTTGCTTAAGGACTACAAGCGGAAGTTCCATGCTCTTCTTGTACAAGTCCTCTGACTTGAAAGTGAAGAGTAAATTCTTTGCTGATCGTATATCCTCTTCAAACACCAAGTATTGCATTGAAATTCACTGCCTGGATTCTGATTTCAGTGATCATGTTGAGCTTCTGGATTTTCTTCGTGCTCCAGCTCCGAGGCCCGTAGACTCATGGAAATCTGTGAAGTATGCTCTCAATATTCTTAAGGTTGCGGTAGTACTACAATGCGAAGAAATAATCCATAGCTGTGTTCAATACCTAGAAGCATGTCCATGGACAGATGAAGAGGAGGAAGAGATAACAAAAACGGTTCCAGAACTGGGGCCTTTGGCCATGCCCATTTTAGCCCGGATCTTACCGGTGGACGTGAATGCTACTAGAAATGTCCTTATTGCCGCTATCCAGGTTGCGACATCCATTTCTGGACCATGCTATCCTTTTGGCGACGAGCTCAAAACTTCTGCACAAGAACAAGTTGACTACATGCTCGGGGAAGATGATGAAACACAGCCACTTACATCCGACGAAATGGTCAAGTCCGAGATTAAAGTGGGACTTTCCAATGTATTTTCCTTGTTCCAGAAGTCGATCACATCCCTTCATTCAGAACCAGATTTCATCAACCCAGGGGCCTTAGAAATTAGAGTGTTACAGGCTCTGGCCGATCTTATATGGCTATGTAGTATACTTCCCAGGTTCAGTTTGATGAGGGATTTTGTCTCAAGCTGGGCTGATATCTCAGCCAATATCTTGTGTGTGTTAGACGACATAAAGTTCGAGTCTAGCATGTGGCCATTAAAGACCAAGATCATTGAAGCAACCACAAAGGTCTTGGAAGCCGTCGGCTATGGCAGTGTGATCCTTCCTCCTGCCATCAGGGTACATCTTCTCAGAACGTGGATGCCTTTCATCAGGAAGATGAAGCCTCTCCTTGATTTGAGGGAGCCTCACAAAATGGATGACGAGTTGTGCCAGAACATCGAGGGATCAATGGTCTCATTGATTCTGTCGTTGCCATCGACCGATCAAGCCGAGATTTTGGCAGATTGGATGGACAATCAACTACTAAAGTTCCCAGATTTGAGTGAAGCCTTTGAGATATGGTGTTATAGGGCTAAGTCCGCTAAGAGGAGGCTTGTCCAGGGATTGGACAGAGTTGGCGGAACCAGTAGTAGCTCTGACTTGTCTGCTTGATAGCTTCCTCGGGTAACTGCTAATGTAGATGTACCATAAGTTGAACTTATGTAGAATTTCATTGTTATGTTATCAGAAACTACAAATAGAGGCGATGAAGTGTACACCGATGTATTTGTAGCCTTTGTAAAATGACTTGAATAAATGTTTGAGTAGATGGTTTTTGATAAGCTAACTGGGTACACGAGTATGCAGCTCTATCACCATGCAGTGCGTGTTATAGAAGCAGAGGATGCATGACATCTTGTACGAGCAGGCAAGCATTGCTTCTATGATGTCCGGCCTCTTTGCAAATCGTCTTTTCTTTCTAACTGGAAAGTAGTTAAGTTACACTCAGCCTGTAATCCCTCCAATTCATGTTTCATTAGGCGTAGTTTGTCAAAACTCATAAGATGCACACACTCCACTACATGATGCTTTTAATAATCTGTCATGTGATGAGAACATGAACATAACTGATCTGAGTTTTAGTGGAATGCCCAAGATGATGCCCAAAGTTTAATCCCGGAGCACATAAAATTAGGCCAGACACGAAACCTCCCTTCTCAAACCCTCATCTTTCCTTCTTGTCCACACAGAGATCTTCGCTTCCATTTGCTTGGCTGAAACCTCTACACAGTGGCCACTCCACTGATAATCAATCCTCATCGAATTCTCCAACCAAAATCCTCAACTCAGACGAAGCAGATCCCAAATCATTATCATCTGCAGCTCCTCAATCATCAATGGCGTCCACCATCACAGGATTCACAGCTTCTCGATCTTCACATCTCATCGGATTACACCATCATCGCAGCATCATAACCCCGAAGATCCTCGCCATGGCTCCTCAAAAGAAGGTAAAACCCTAATTTCACCTATAATCTGTTTAACATTTCCGATCCTTCAGCATCGATTCAAACTTTTGATAAAGCTGATTCCTCAATACTATTCCGATCTGATTCGATGTTTTTCAGGTGAACAAGTACGATCCAAACTGGAAGAAACAATGGTACGGAGCCGGCCTCTTCGCAGAAACCTGCGAGGAAGTCCAATTCGACGTGGTCAAATCTCTAGAATCCCGCAAAATCCTCTCATCCGTCGAGAAATCAGGATTCCTCTCCAAAGCCGAGGATCTGGGCCTCACGCTCTCCTCGATCGAGAAACTAGGGGTTTTCTCCAAGGCGGAGGAGCTAGGGTTGCTGAGCTTGCTCGAGAAGACTGCGAGTCTGTCGCCGTCGGTGTTGGCCACGGCGGCGTTGCCGGTGTTGGTGGCGGCGATCGCCGCCGTGGTGTTGATACCGGAGGATCTGGTGGCGGTGAAGGGAGTGGTTGCGGTGGCACTTGGTGTTGGGGCTGCCGGGTTGTTTGTGGGGTCGGTTGTGCTTGATGGGCTGCAGGAGGCTGATTGAGAATGGGCTGGGCCTGGGTTGATGATGGGCTTTGTTGTATATTGGATCGAGTTTTGTTGTGTTGTTTCCCCTGTGAATTTTTGTTTAAAAAGTACCAATATAGTATGGAGAATGCTAATATTCTTGATTTTCTTATGTTAAGATGCATTTCTGCTATCAGTGTCGAGCTTTATTTGTAACACGATATCACTATACTGTAATTGAAGTTATAAGTTGGAACTCTCTTATTTGATGAATGATTGTCAAAAAGACACATTTTTTTATTTTATTTTTTTGTAATTGTCTCTTTTCTTTTTGTTTGAATTTTCACAAGACCTAATGTATGTTAAAAATGCTCATCGTCATTTTTCATGTCATATATATCAGTCAATATAGCAATTGTGAAAATTTGTTTATGGATAATGGCTCCAAAGGAGATACTCCTTCGTCCCATAACAAATTAATCGATATGAAATTTCACGAATGTGTTGAATTTTTATAAAATTTAATGAATTAAGGATATTTTTATGATGATAGTGGGTTTATTATAACAATTATAAGAGAAGATAATGGATGTATTATAACAGATTGATTTTGTATTTTTCAAAACAAAATCTTTTTAAATATTAATAATTGTTATGAAATATTCAAAAAACAAATATTAGAGACAATACAACGGATTAATATTTTTTTTATCATCATTCCATATTTTTGCAATAACAACTAGCCGTTACGAAACTCCTCCATTCCCCAATCTACCCTTTACAAATCCACCAGATCTGGCGACAACAACGTCTCAAACACAGAAGAGTCGGAACGGATCATCGCCGCTGTGCTTGATCGGAGATCGCAGCAGCGACCAGGGTTGATTCCCTGGCGCCGCCTCGCTAATCTCTACGATCACAGCCACGATCAAATTCGATCCCGATCTCCATCTTCCTTCTTCCAACGGTCGGCCACCGAGGGCGAAACCCTAACGTTGTCCTGCTTGACCTAAGATCGCATCGGCCGAGAGCGATTCCTCATAATCGTTAACTGAACCTACGATACCAGCGACACGAAAAAGGTACTAACTCTCTTGTCACCATGGGAATCGCAGTTTGGATTGCGGATCGGATCGGATTTCCGATCTTCTCTTGCGACCGGGGCGAATCCCCGACGCCGCCCTGTTAGGTCAGAGATCGATTTAAGTTCCGAGCTTCGTATGTTTTCCGTGCGACTTGGGATGATGAAAGCCTGATGTCGTCGTGCTTGATCCGAGGTCGCACCCCGGGGGTCGGTGATAGCAGCGACCAGGGCAATATTCATCCTCATTTCGCTATGGGATTGAGGATTGTGGTGACGGTTGGATTCGATATTCTGACCTTCCCGCCGCGAGCAGGGGTGAAACCCTAATGCCGCCTCCGCGACCAGGGATTGAAGATTGTGGTAATCTCATTATTATCTGATCTTCCTCTCCTCTCAAACGAACCGGGGGTAAATCCGACCTTCTTCATATCCTGCGAACGGGAGTGATACCCTTTAGTGGCCATGGGGATGAAGAATCGCGGTGACAGATGAAAAGAGATTGTTTTACTTGAAAAAACCAGTGCAACAACGTGGCACTGATCAACATACCGTGAGCACACAGATTATCGAGCCTATAACGCACTGAATCAGGTGTGGAATCCATCTAAATGTCATCAATCTGTGTGATCAGCTTCTAATGCTTGTTTTGTCTTCCTTTTCTTTATCTTTTAGATGATGAGTGGAATGTAGTGATTCACCAAGGTTCAAATCCATGGTGTCAAATCTCAGGCGGTGCCGACTTTTCGTCCTCATCTGGAAGTTAATCACATTGGGTACCATTGATAGAAGCGTCCATCCTGGTGAGTCGTCACGTGCTAATTATTTTGTGAACAATATGATTTCCTGTCTGGGCTTTCACGGCGATTCTGTTGATCACTACTTACGTTGATTCTTCTATTTACAGGTGCTGATTGTTGGAGCCGCCAAGATACCTGGTTAGATCTATGAATTACTGATGGCGAGTAAATGCTACTATGTTTTCTTCAAGTGAAAGCTCCTTATGAATATCTTCTATGCTTCAGGTAGTGTTTGGATGGTAAGATTGTAGAAATGATTTTGGGATGGAATGGAACAAGTGATTGCTTGGAACGACATAATAGATAGGTTGATTTCATTCAGGTGTAATTGTTTGGTTTGTTATATTGACATGAAAAGAAAATAATTTATATTTTATAAAGAATTAATTTTTAAAAAACTCAATTACGTCAAATGAAAAAAGATATTAGGAGTCAACTTAAAACAAAAACAAAACAAAAACATAGGTTTCACCGTGGAAAAAATTAATAGTTTTTTTTTGTGACAAAAATAGGGTTTGTCTTCCTAAATCTGTGGTCCACAGGTTGTGGACAATGGAGAAGCTGGACGCATCCATGAAATTATCTTGTACTTCTCGTAAATTAAGGTTTCTGGATGAACTTCGTCCCCCATCTTTAACTTTTGTGTGCAATCCTTGTTCTAATTCTGATATGCACGATTTTAATTTGCCAATATTTTTGGAAATTTTATGATTTTTCGCATTGGTTTAATTAGGAATAAGGTTTGTTGGCTCGATATTTTTTTTGGATTGATTCCGTTCGGGTCCGGAATGGCCGAATACTAGGGTGTGTGGGTGGAATCAAAAATCGCATTTTGTCAGGAATGGGATTCCGGATGAATTCCCGATTCCGATTCCGTGAGAAAACCAAACACACTTTTGGTCATTCAAACGCAATCAGCCAATCCTTTCCTGCGCTTATTCCTTGATTTCAAATGGTGCCTCAGTGTTTTGTTCTATTTGATGTAAAGTTAGGGAATTTTTTAATCAGTTAGTAAGGATAACAAGAAAGGATCAGTTCAATAGAAGCACAATCTTGGATCATCCAGTACTTAAACTTGGAATAAGACACTGGTAGATGACACTTCAGGACCTGAAATACAAGCGGCCGCAGTTATTGCCTAATACTGATTACTGGCATCCCAGCAACTCTCTATCTTGCTAATGCTAACCTGATAGTAATGCTAGGATGAAGCAACATTGTAATAGAGGGAAGCATCCATGGGCACAATCCCTCTGACCACAAGACGACTCGGGCAGTGCAAAGTTATTTTGCAACTCAGCTCATGGTAGCTACAGCTGTTGAACGGTATTGATAGCGGTAAGCCCAGAAGAGGTAGTTTAAGAAGTTCAATCCACCCAGTGCGCACATCATCCAGTAAAACCTCTCCAAGTGGTAATGGTTTAGGTTGCTTCCTGTGAGCCATGGGGTCTGCCCGGAGAATCCTGTTACCTTGTTGACGAGTGAGACAAGCACTGAGCTTAGGTAGTATCCTATTGCTAATGAGGCCCAAGAGAGAGAGGTGGCCAAAGATCTCATGCTCTTTGGAGCCTCGGTGAAGAAGAATTCCATTAGACCAGCCAAGCTGAAAAGATCAGCTGAGCCGAGGAATAAGTACTGCAGTGCTATCCAGAGGAATGTGATCGGGAGTGGTTCCGCGGAGTTCATTAGTCCATTTTGAATCGCAACCCTTTTTCTTCTGGTCTCCACCATGGCTCCAATTGCCATGGCCACAATAGACACGACTAATCCAGTTCCAATTCTTTGTAAATGTGTTATTCCCATCTCGGTTTTGGTGATTTTTCTGGCAAAAGGAATGACGAGATGATTGTAAACGGGCGCAAGGATCATGATGAAGATCACAGGGAAGACGGGAAGAGATGCTGGAGGAACTTTGAGAGAACCTAACTTGGTGTTCATCGTGGCTGCTTGCTGGACGGAGAAGGTGGAAAGCTGAGCAAGGCAGCAGTTGAGTGTTATGGTGGAGGCAAAGATAGGTATTGTCCTTACAACTACCTTGACATCTTCCACTTGTTTTGCGGTGCATTCTAGCGCTTGATGAACTGGTTCTTCACTTACTGCCCTGTCAAGGAACCTGAGGTTCTGTGTCTCGAGCTCAGTTTCTCCATTTTGCTTTCCTGTCAACCCTTCTTCTATGTGTTGAGCTGCATAGGATGAGCTCTTCTTTCTCCCCATGATGGAATCTCGTGGCTTTCTCAGAATGCACTTGCTGTAAACAGCTGCTGTCAGAACCTGGTAAAACATACGACACACCACGTCAATGTCAGGTATGGCAAGTTCTTGAAAGCCCCATATCTCTCAATGTGCAAAATATCGTCATTGTTATAATGTTTGTATGTCCAACTGTCATATTATGCTATCTTTTGTGGTACCTTACGGGTACTTGAGTGGTTACTCACCCTGAATATGGTTGTGATAGGGCTTCCTGTTGGAATCTTTATCCTGTAATTCGCAGAACCAAGGAAAAACACTAGCGCAGACATCAGTATGCTGGCCGTGGACACACCAAAGCCCCACTGCCAGCCTATGTTATCTTCGATCCAGACGACAAAAGTCACTGCAATCAAAGCACCACCGGAGAGACAGAAGACATAATAGTTGAAGAAGTTTGATCTTTGCTTTCTTCCGTTTGTTGTGTTTTCATCAAACTGCTCTGCTCCATGCGGAGGTAATGATCCTTTTATACCTCCTACTCCCAGGGCGGCCAAGTACAGCCCCGTAAACATAATTGCTTCTTTCCCACCTCCGGCTTCATCGCATGCGCTGCTCATGGTGGCTGAGGAGCAGATTGCTTGCAGTGATGGCTTGCGAGCTTGCACCGTGAGTATCAGAAGTCCCTGTTGCATGACAAAGGGTAAATCAATCATAACTTATGTCGAAAAAGTGGTCTTGCTTGGCTTGACTCAATGGTCTAACTACTTCTGTATAACACTATTGCTTAGCAGAGAGAGTATTAGCTCAAATCATCCCGGAACTCAGGTTCAACTTGCCTCTTTAAACATTGAAATGTCATTCCTCATATGTGCTTTTGAATTAAAGGACTTTAGTTTGAGATGGAGAATCAGTGTAAACTTAGTGAGTTGTGCTAATTCATAGCATGGTGGAATTTGATCTTTTCTTTCAATCAGTCACTTACCATGAATTCTGTGGCAGCGCTTATCAGAAATATTTTGTACGTCGTGAAGAAAGCATCTGATAAGAACCCACCAAGAATTGCTAGTAGGAATGCTGTGCCCATGAAGTTCGTAACCGTGATGGATGAACTGGAGGGAGAGAAGTGCATAAACCTTGACAGATACTGCACAAGATTACTTGCATTTGCCAGGTACGCAAGATTCTCGAGTACCTCCACAACTGTGATTCAAAACCAATCACATGAAGCGAAATGAAAAAGGAAAGTTTGTCTAAATTTTGCATTGTGGTTGTGGTAGGTTCTCGACATTTTTATGTAACTGCGCTCCTAGTGTCGACCTTTTTTTTTGTAGTTAAGCAGGAGAATCACGGTTGACTGACCCAAAACTGTTGCCGCTGCAAGTGCGCCTCCATGACGGCCTTTCAAGGCAGGTCGGTTCTTCCAATCTACATAGCCTTCCCATTTTTTTTGCAATTGCATCTCTTCCTGCAGTTTTACCAAGAACAAATTAGAACCTTGTGCATTAGCTCAAGTAACCAGGGAGAAACAGAAGAGAATGTGATCACTGTTGCAGACCATTCTTAATAAGCTATTAGGTGGCTTGTATTATTTCTGAATCTCTTTGCTGCGAAGTGATCACCAATTTGACATATATAAAGAGTTCAGGAATGATAATAGGGCTCGTCGACGTCAAGGAAAGCTCTAGAGATACTGAAAATGACTTGACAGTCTTCTGGGGCACTTTCTGTTAAGAAAATATATAAGTTTGTTCCTATGTCGATAAGGTAGAAAAGGATAAAAAGAATTTGCGTTTCTCTTGTTCACAACATGTTAGTTTAAACTTCTAGGTTGAGATCGTATTATTCTGTACTTGCGTGGTACTTGGGTTATGGCTTGGATTAGGTCTGAGTGGCTTGAAACTTGAAGGGTTGTGGAGGTGAATTATTAGATGGTAATATTAATTATTAAGGATTCATACCTTTACTTATCTGAATGCTGGTTATATAACTATTGTTATTGGGAAGTTAGATTGCAATCCATGCTGATGCTCTTGAGGTTCAATTTGATGCAATAACTAAGCATTTGAAGTGCGTAAATTAGTATTTCAGTTCATCAGTCTTAGTGTTAAAAATATAGTTAACGAGGATGAGTCTCTGGTACACTTGGTTGGGGACGAGGTATCTTATCGAGATAAATAATTTTTTCTTGTACCATCACATTTAAGAACGGCGATTCTACACATCTACAAGAGAGGCTAATAATCTCAATAAGGGCAGCTAGATCTGTCTAGTGAGCCAAGGAGTGATTCTGGTGGTGAATGATTCCCTCGACGAACAACCTAAGTGTGTGTGTGTGTACACACTTTTGCAGCGGTCAACATTATGGCACGAGGTGAAGATGTGAACTAACATTAGAGGGGTGGGCTTCATGTTTAAATGAGATCATGGTGTAATTGGATCAGCACCTTTGAGTTACATTCATACCACTCGAGCTACCACTTCCATATACTCGTGCGTGATTACCGTTTTGTCTGTTTACTAGTTCTGGATTATCTTCGCGGATCACACTAACCCAAGTTAAGACTTTTATGATTAAACAGGTTAAGGGACATGGACAATGCGCCATTATGCTTTGTTGGTGGATTATGCAGTTCACGCTGTCACACTGAGTTTCTTTCCAACTCATGATCCCTGATAGAAGAAGTGAATAATTCCTTCTCATCATGATTATGAGTTGAAATGCGCCAATGTTTGCTTAATAGTGGTCGTGTTGATTCTTCATGTCCATGGACTTTTTCGATATGTCTATCCACTGAGTGGCTTAGCATCTATGCCGTGTTCTTGGGAACTCATATTCTCATCGTTACAGGATCAAATGCGCGATTTCATGTGGGTTCCTTCTGCTTCGCCAAGAGCCACCGACTTTTTTTGGCTTATATTCTGTGCAGGATGTTGAGATTTGAGAAATGATGAAGGATTGAAGGTTGCTTTTCTGGGCCATAATCACCAACGCTCCACCTACAATGAGTGGCTCAAGTTTGATCTGTACAAACAAGGAACAGATGATTGAATAGAATGTGCTCCTGGGTTGGCAGGAACCTCGTCTTTCATGGGATGACATGGTATTTACTTTTGTCTCCAGTTGCACATGAAATCTTATCGGTTTCGGACGATTTTTTCTAGTACGTAGACTAGCAGACTAATCCAAGCATTCGTTTCATACTCTTTCGTTTAAATTAACTTATTAAATTAAAAGATAATCCTACTAGATAGATGCTAATGCTTGAACATTTCTGCTGATACCTTCAATTTGGTATGTATCAGATTCTGCAACTTTGGTGTAAGCTCTGTGGCGCCTCTATTTTACGCGCCTTATGAACTTGGGTGTCTTTCACGCTGAAGCTTTTATGTTAAACGAACTTTTGATGCAATCTATATTCTATTCCCTCTGCATTATGGATGATCATGCGTTACCTTATTTGCCATTATGGATTCAATAATGTTGAGATGACTCCTTTATATTCGTCGCGACACTTACTATTTCTGGTTTATGTCGTTTTTCACTGCAGGAGTTCTATTCAAGCTTGTGTAATGTTATTATACCAGAAGCGTGAGATCTTACTTGTGGTTTACGTTGATAGGTCATATCGGGTTTCAAATAGGCGTGTTCCAGAATGCGCACCTTCTGGATGCGGTGGAATCCAGGTACTATTCTAAACAAAGTTTAGGAGCAAAGTTTGTGATGAATTGTTACTCCAGTTATTCTGGCGATCAGTTGTTTGCTTGATCGTCAGATCCGAATCTTAATGAACACAAACAGTCTTGGGATGCACTGGTTTGTTTCATAGGTATAAATATATTCGTTTTGAACATCAGTTTTGCAGATCAGTCTCAGGTAAAGTTAATTCACCCATTCTGTATACATTTGAAAACTAGTGAAGTGGGTTTTCCTGTTATCACGTAAGCTTGATTTCGCGCATGTCATGCCAGAAAGTCTTTAGTTGAGTGGCAAGGCTTAGTGCAGGATTAGATGAGAATGTACAGCACTCAAACTGTATGTGATAACGCCATCGTTTTCTTTCTTTCCTGCAGCTTCGCAACGACAATGACCATCATGAAAAACAACGGCCGTGATGCTGGATGTGCCATGCCGCCCAGGTAATTTAGGCCTGCTTTCCTCTTTTCACTTGATTGGACTTGCCTTGCTGGTAGGCCTTCGGCTGACGATTGCGAAAAAGTTTCACTATTTTCCCGACACATGATTACTTTCATGAACCAATAACCTTTGGCACCATGCTGCTTGGAGGGTTTTGAAAGACCTGGATTATGTTGCAGTAGTTGTTTTTCTGATGTCAAAGCGCTTAATTATTTTTCTCCTGAACATGAACTTACTTAAAACCAGTGTTCTTAGACAATCAATTGGCTGACCGAGACCAATAAGAAGTAGCATATGTGAAAGAATTCAGACTGCATACAGTTAGGATAGAACATTGCAAAAGCGTATATTTCTTCAAGATTTTAGTCGTGCACGCTACAATTCTATGATAAGCGACACGCATAAGTGAAACCAACGGCGTAGAACACAAACGGGTTGGAGGAGTACAGAAGTAACATTGACAAAATATTACAGTAGATTTATGCATATGCATTAATAGAATGTACTTTTTTATCTACATGAGGAATAAAAAGTATACCTCTGCTCGAACTTTCTTTCCTTGAATAAGTATCACAAATGCTGTCCGTAATACTAATTCGCCTTAACGACAGGAAGGTGCTAGAGTGTATCTGGAGGTCTCTTTGGCGAAGGACGACAGTCGACATCCACCACCGGTTGACAAGAGGTTTCTATTTTCTGCAAGGCTGTGCCTGGGCTGTTTTTAGTTACCTCAATTCTGCACCATTCATCGTGTAGTGCACACCGTGCACAGTGCACTCTTTTGTTCTCTTAAAAATCCCACTGCAGGTGAAGAGATCAAGGCGTGACTGAGTGTTGTGATGATATGATCCGGGAACAAAATAGAGTAACGGTTAGAAATAGTTCTCACGTCAAAAGGTGACACTTCGTTCTCACACGCTTTTTTTCCCCCTTTTTCGGCCAGTGTTTCATTATCCTATTTCTATTATGCATTTAGGCCAGTGTGGTAACAGTGTTCAAAATTATGAAATTCAAAATTTATGATAAAAATAAAAAATCAAAAATCAAAATCAAAAATATTTTACAAAATAATTTTATTTTCTATAAAGATAATCTTGAATATTATATTAAATTAAAATCAGTAACATAAACAAAAACTAGCAGCCAAAACCAAAAAACTTTTACAAAATAATTTGACTTTGTGTAAAGGAAAACTTGGATAATGTATTGAAGTAAATAAGAAAACAGAAATTGAAAACCATTTTCTCTTATTTTTTTGTAATCTGATTCCTTTTTATTCGTTTGAAAAAAAAAATTTCAATTACAAGCAATTCTCTTTCATCAGTCAATCAAACGCAAAATAGAAAACCCAGAAACAAAAACAGAACCAAACATATCTTAACGAATGTTCTTATTTTGTCAACGCACACTTTTTTTTAACTTGTAGGAAAAATAACACATAATCCTCTGAATTTTCGACCTTTTACTTATAACCCTCTTAATTTTGAAAATTGGCATATATCCCTCTTCGAAAATTAAGTAGCTAATTCTATAATTTAGGAAGTAAAATACAATCGAATGATAATTGAGGGGATTTAAATGCTATTTTTCCTTGTATTCCTGTCAATAATAGTTTTTCAAAATTTGTTTTTCCTGTGCTTCATAAAATGGCATTTAACGCTTCACGGTTCACACATGAACTAAAGTTCGTATCATGTCTGGCTCTTTCTCTCGATTTATAGACATACTATTTGTTTGGATCGAAATCTCCGATTCTGTTTGGAGATTAGGACCTGAAGTTCACATAGGGCATAATGTAAACCAATACATGATGGATTGAATCAAATAATAATAACACTGTCAATACTATTAACACAGCAGTTACATTGACATTCATGCTTGAGTCTGCCTGGATTCTTCATGATCATCCAAGCGCATAACCTTCAAATAATCTGTTTTCTCTGTACAATATACATTTCGCACTCGATTTTTCCAACTTGCCATTGGCGTGACCCTCGGTATCAAATCCTAAAGTCACTGTTCGCACCTGACCCCGGAGAATAGCATGGTTTAGAACTTGACGTTCTTCTTCAGGTAGCTAACCAGTTCTTGCTGCAATGTTAGTGCAAAGACAGGGAGTTAGCAGTTGAAAAGAATGAAATCTGACAAGGTTTGCAGAAGTTTCTTTCGTGTTATATCACCAAAACCTTCAAACTACCCTATAAGCAGCTGGTGCAGCTCAGATTTAACCTTAACCAGAAGGACTTGACTAGATTATCATAAAGAAGCTAAATGATGAGCTAAACCATAAAGTATACTAAATGTAACAAGATTTAAATTTTGACCATGAAATATAAGACATATGTTCTTGTTTGGATTACCATAAAGGCAATTATCTTCTTATTCGCCGGAGTTGACGATGATTTTTTCTTAATTTGGAAGCACAAATGTTATGAAGAGAGTACAGGAGAGTCGATTCAGGAACTTCAACTTACAATTATTGAAAGAAGGATGCAGGAAGTGGCTCCGGGAAAAAAGGCATACCAAAGCTTCAAGTGATGGAATTTCGCTCCATCGATGAACAGCAGTGGCAAGCTAGCAGCTAGAAACAATCAAAATAAACCACCCGCCATTTTCAGTACTTAACAAATCTCAACTTAAGTTCGGATCATCAATTATTACTAAAGTTAATCACATGGAGCAAGCTGCAAAGAGTCCACCGAGTACCTGGTGGATGTATGGAGCGGGTATAGATCATGAAGGCCATGGATGCAGCAAGGGCAACGCTCCTAGCGAGCCAACATGGTCCAAAAATAGAGAGCGCAAGAACGCCAATTGTAGCGCAACCTATTTGAGCTACAAACATGTTGTACTTCTGCAAGCGTCAATACCAAAGATGATTCAGTTCTCATGGGTCTTTATAATTGCGACCCTGAAGATGGCGTTACTAACTGAAGGAGGAGGAGCAAAGGTTGAAGACAGAACTGAATAGAAAGAGTACCCGAGCAGTTGGGGATGAGGGAATGAGAAATAAGACGGCACAAACAGCCCCTTGAGGTGCAACTGTCATGGCTAGGCCTTTGGATGCGAATATCTGATCCATCTTTCCCAATATCGCCATAGCCAGGAATGCCCCTGTTACCATTATTCGCAAGAATTAGGCACACTTCTCGAGCATCTAATCTTCCATTCAGAAGACAACATTGTGTCCCTCAACTTGTGTTCGTTTGACGATTAAAATGAACGAGGGAGAGCCTCTAATGAAGGTTATACCAGGCCATACAAAGCATTGAGATATCTCAAATCAACCCACAAGATGATCTCTTCTAAATCCATCCAATGTCAGGAAGCCAAACTTAAACCATCTTTTAACAAATAGTCAGACCCTGACGCTAGATGTATGTGTAGTATATATGATTAGACATCCTAGTTGGCCACTAATCATGCATTCAGCGGGCAATGCATTGTGTTATTACAGTAAAAACGATAAAGAAAGAGCTGTTTTCGGCAAGTCATTAGCGTGGTCAATCCAGTATATAACAAGTCGAGAATCGAGAATGGAAGATGATACTAAGCTACCAGCATTCTCAATTGATTCCATAAGCATAATTTATGTTCATATAACCAGTGATGATGCAGTATAATCTTGAAAACCATCACCACCAATAAAGCAAGTGTTTATTTATACCATTGGTTGAGGCCTTCTACATGAACACCATATATGGTTCAAACCACACTTACTAATAAAACCAACAATCTGTTTTGATCAAAAATCAAAACAGGAAAGTGCAGTATAATCTTGAAACCCATCGCCCTTATCCCCCAAAAATCACATAAACATACTCGAACCCATCAACCCAAATCACATAAGGGTTTTGATCAATTACCAGCAGATGGCCAAACAATGTCACTCAAAGAAGGATCAGCAAAGGACCCATCAGGCACCCAACTTTCCCACAACCCCAAATCACCATTCCCAGACGATGATGATGATGAAGATTGAGCTTTCACCAGAAACCCAATCTTCTCCCTTTTCAGTCTCCCTCTCCTTTTGCGCCCACTAACATACACCTGAAATGGATTGAACCCATTTGCCCTTGCACCAATATCTCCATGATAAATGTTTCTACTTGGAACAGATGAGCTTGGAAACAAAAGGGTATTCTTGTACTGGGTTGATGAAGTGAAGTTTCTTGGGTGAGTAGAGGCTTGGATTTGGAATACTTGCAAGCCCATTTGTGGAAAACGTGGGAGATGTTGAAGAGGGTTGAGGTTGTAGCCATTGAAGAAGGTTAAAAGGGATAGGACAAGATTGATGGTGAGGAGAAAAATGGGCTCTTTGAGATGTTGAAGGGTTGGTTTGGGGTTTATGTGCAGCCGATAGAGTTGGGTAAAGGACATCTGACCAAAGCCTATGCGACAAAACCTACCAGATTGTAGCAGTATAAACAACATTAGTCTACTTGGTTTTACGTGACACTAGTCTTTGAACAAACTAACAATGCCACGCTGTCTTCGATGTTCTCTAACGATTAGATCATAATGTATAGTTTCATCTGGTTTACATACAAGTAGATCAAAAATTTTCCAAAAAAGGGTGAAGACGACCCACGGCCAAAGTGGTTCAATATCCAACCACAACTTGCTCTTGGGATGGGCATAAAAAGATTAACCAAAGTCACTAATCACGGCTAACTATTCACATCTAATTTCATACCAAAAACCAGTACATATTTGCTTAATGTGCCAAGCCAAAGCCATCAGCAGATGGCTGAATAGCGAAAGGATCAATGCCAGGAGCTTATCCCGTTATATTTGGTTCCGCCATGATTCTCATCAAACATGATGAAATCGCCATCGAATTTTAAAACGCTGGTGCTTTGTGCTGGTCAAGAGTGATCCGACTGAGACTCATAGAAATCACTTGGACAAGGCGACATGATCTCCTGCTCGAGCTGCTGCAGTATCTCATTCATTGATGGCCGATCATCAGGATTTGGTTCGGTGCAACTAGCGGCTATGTTTAGAACAGCTTCTACCGTTTCTGCATTTGCATCAGCACACCTTGGGTCCACTACGTCATCCAGAGCGTTCTCCTTGAGCAAGGTGTTTAACTGCAGGTAGATCTCATATTATCACCAAAAGCACGAAAGTGTTAACCCAGAAACCACGTTCGTTTTGTTGGATAGTTTTGCTGGTCTAATGTTCTCCAGAAGGCAAGTGAGTGGAAGCTATGAACTTACCCAACCAACCACATTCAAGCCCTTCGCGAGGAAATATGGATCAGTGGGTCTTCTTCCTGTCACGAGCTCTAAGAGGAGAACTCCGAAGCTATAGACATCAGACTTTTCGGTCGCCCTTCCACTTTGCAGGTACTCTATAAACGAACGCCAAGATAAGTACTGAGGATAATGTGCTAAGAAATTGCAGACATTTCCAAAATTGTTTTTCAACCATGGCGTGGATAATGTGTTAAGGAAATGAGAGCCACAACAGTGGACGAACATACCTGGTGCCAAGTAGCCAAATGTACCAGCAACAACAGTGGTGACATGAGCATCCTCATCTACAAGAAGCTTGGCAAGACCAAAGTCTGATACATGGGGCTCCAAGTTTTCGTCGAGGAGAATATTGCTCGACTTTACATCACGATGAACTATTATTGGGGAGCAGTCATGATGCAAGTATGCCAAACCGCGAGCAGAACCAAGGGCTATCTTTAGACGCTCATTCCAGTTCAAAGTCTCTTCGTCATCACCTCTTTCTACAGCGTGAATATAACTCAAATAGCAGTAAAAAAGAGGAAACAGGAGAATAAAATGTTTTCTTTGGAGCATACCATGCAGGAAATCGTCCAAGCTGCCATTGGGCAAGTAATCATAGATAAGAAGTTTCGAAGTAGGCAATCTGCAATAGCCTCTCAAGTTAACCAAGTTTATGTGCTTGATGCTGCCTAGTATCTCCAATTCCCTTTCAAACACTTGGTCTGATCCTTCACGACTACGATCTATCCTTTTTACAGCAAAGGTGCCACAATCATTCATTACCATTCTGTAGACGGTACCAAAACCTCCTGAGCCTACTATGTCTTCATCGTCAAGAGATTCTAGCTTTTCTATGATCTCAAATGAAGGATATGGAAGATCACCATGGAAGGTAATCAACTTGGTGCCTGTGCTCGAAAGACATTTTCCGGAATCAGTTGAAGGATCGATAAGATTTATAGGAATGAAGTAAATGGTCACCATTTCTAATATCTAAACCAAAAGGCTTAAACGAATCGTTTGAAAATTTTGAACACTGTTTCTCGACAGGATAGTACCTGCATCCTTTGGTTGGACTTGCTTTTTCACTTCTGTGTATCTCTTCACAGCTCTTTCCTTCTTTGTTAGAAACCAAACCCACACGAAAGAAACTAGCGCAACCAGCGCAACAACCAAGGTGATCATTGCACCAATAATAATCCCTCTGGTATAATGAGATGAATTTTTGGTAGAGACTGCAAAAAGGCGAAAATGATACTGAGCTTAGGCAGCAAGAACCACTCTTCCAAGTGAAGTCTATGGGATTCCTGATCAGATTCATAATAGAGAATAGGGTTTCATACAACTTGCCTGAAGCTTCATCACTTGAAGCATGAGGTAGCACAACGGGGAAGCCTAATGAGGTCGGGCATGGCTTATGAACTTGACGGCCACAAAGGTCCAGGTTACCAGTGAACCTGCACAGAGCAAATTATCATTATGTAAACCAAGAAGATAGTAGGAAGGTGGTGATTATCAGATGGCACTTGCGATTATAATTCAGCATAGGATTTCTACTATGGTCTTGTGAGTTCTAGGAACAGAGTATAATTCCCTCATTGTACAAATCATCTGAGTACAGTACAAACTGAGTACCATTCAGGTCCCTCCCTTAAAGGAGTCCAAACACAGCATAATACTAGCTAACGAAAGTTCGGACTGATGCACCAGGAGACAAAGCTAAGCTATAAGTCACAATAGAACTCTATATTGGGAACGGAAGACTGCAGCATACTAAAAAAGCTCTCAAACATATCTTTCATTTAATCATCAGGCACAAAACAGCTTGAAAATCAGCAACTATAAATCATAACTGATCTACCAGACAAAATACGACCGAAGTCAAACTCACGAGCTATTGCCAAAAGCACTAAGAGCTCCGAAATCAGGTATTTCTCCAGAGAAGAAATTCGTAGATAAGTTCCTGCAAAAACATAGTAAAGAATAAGCATTAGTAGCAATTGTACCAGATCTTGATCAATACATAGAACTCAATACTACTGAATCCAATTGAGCTCCGAGAATACATACAGATGGCGGAGTCTTGTAAGACGGCCCAACGAAGAAGGTATAGCTCCTTTCAAGGAGTTGCTGGATAGGTCCCTAATCCATAAACAAGAATCACTCAGAAATACATTGGCAGGCAAACAAATTCCCTAGTAGCATCCAGCCATTCACTAAACGAGCAAAAGTAGTGCATATCGACTTGAGATAAGAACGAAACATCAGCAGTATCAATATCTTACAGTATGGTGAGTGAAGAAAGGTTTCCAAGCTCGGATGGTATGCCTCCTTGTAGATAATTAGCCCTCAGATACCTAAACAACAAAGCAACATTCACATTTAGATCGTGGCTTCTCGCTTCCTATTCTGTATAGACCCAAAAGAGAGCAAAGGATTCAGCACTCACAGTGCTCTAAGGTCAGAGCAATTGGCAATCTCATTTGGGATAGTCCCATGTAAGCTGTTCTCATGAAGTGCTCTGCTCATGCCAAGAACAATAATGCAATCCATGAAGTCTTTTGCTCCCATGAAAAAAAAAACTTGGGCAAATAGATCTTCAAGAGATTTTGCAACTCACAGTCTTTGAAGCCTATCCAGCTTCCCAATGCTTGGAGATATAATTCCACCAAGTTGCATATAAGGCAGGTTTCTGGAATTCACCAAACACCATTAATTAACCATCAACACCACTCAAGAACCAACAAAGGCAAACCCTATCCATAATCATATTCATATCATACATAAAATGTCTGGTTAAAATTACTTATCCAACGTCAAATGCTCTACTAATAGCGAACAATCTCACCTCACAAGTCATCATTGACAGAAATGTCAGGTTAAGAGGCCAAACTAGAAGTTTAGAATATACAAAATGGAAGAGAAAAGAGAGGCAAGAGGGACAAATCTTGGCATACATGGACGTGACTCTTTGGTCCTGTAGATTGCAAGAGATTCCAGTCCAATTACAAGGAGATTCGTCAGTGCCCTTCCAATCACCAAGAATATCCTTGGTATCATTCAAAGTGCTCTTGAATTCAAGCAAAGTCACACCTTCAACAAAAAGCAACATGTCGAAAAATCAAAACTTTACACGGAGAAAAACAAAGAACAACAATGGGAGTTGAAATGGAGTGATTTTACCATCTTGGGTAAGAGCAAGACAACAATTGCTCAAAAGGGTAACCACTGAAATCCCAGTAAAAAGCCACAAAACCCTCGCCAAACACATTTGCAATCTTGTTCTGTAAATGGGTTTCCTTTTCTCAAGTGTCTCTTCAAATTTGAGCTCTTTGAGTAGAGAGAGAAGAGCCAACAGAGAAGAAAATGGTGAGTGCTCTGAACAATGAGATACTAGTGGGGCAGTAATTGCTGTGCTGCTGGCACTAAGCTGTGATTAAGGAAGTTGATTAGCAAGCATAAACACCATCATAATTACTTGAACAGACCTAATGGGCAGATTTGGAGATTAGTTAGGTGAATTTTTGTGTGAATTTTTTGGGTTTTGTTTCTTGGGTCGGAGCTTTTGAAAAAGGTGAAAAAGTACACAATTTGAAGAGGGGGAAAAAGCATGGAAAGCTGTGCGGAGGGAAAATAAAGTTGTCTGGCATCTAGTTTGAATAAAGGAGTGGAAAAACGCCCTGTTTCTTTATACAGCTCAACAAACTGGGACAGACCATTTTCTGCAGTTACCATATGCAGAATCCTTGAGGTGAAGTTGCCGCCAGAATTTTACCACCATGTCAAGGGAAACATGGAACGGCAAGAATCACCAACAAGATGATTCACCCGTGTAAAATATAATGCAAGTTTAGTAAAAAACACAGGTGTTCTTCTGTACTGGATAAGGTTTGACAATAACAAAATATATAAAATTCACAACCTAATCTATTATGAGTAATAGAGAAATTGTTTTCAAAATAGAATTATAAATGTTTCCCTTCATCTATATGCCCATCAAACAAAACTGCTGAATATGAACATATGTAACACATTTCAATAAAATATGTACAATAAATAATCATTACTCATGGACAATCTAGGTTCCTGGTTCAAGCATTTTAACGTTAAAATAGCCAGATGTTTTTGAACCAGTGAACATTTTCGACGTTTGAATCCATAGTCAGAGATATATAAATACTCATGAAGTAATGGAGGTAGGCCACGCAGCGGAGTAGCTGTGCCTGAAACCCTGAAAAAAGCACCCATTTATTGAACTCCGCAGCATAATTTTGACAGAGGGGCCCTCCTACAATAACTATGAAAATCGTCAAAAATAACCCCATACACTGATATCCACTTTCAATCCTAGAGTTAAAACATGCGGACTCGACATTTTCTTCATTATATACTTACATCGGCTCAATTTAAGTCACCCAGTTCAAGAGTTTCCGTTTAAAATGGAATGTAAAAGAAAGATGTAAATAATACAATAATCTATCGAGAATAGATTGTATAACTAAAACATTCTTGACATTAAATATCTCATTCATAAGTCAAACTCATCACCTAATATAAAAGTATTTTACGATTGGTTGTCGAACCAATATCAACTCCACGAATATTATACCCAAACTGAGGGTGAACAATCCTTCGTTACCAGAATGCATCAGGATACATGGTAGAAATACCTAATTGCATTCACCATGCTGCTCAATAGACAGAATGATGGCAAGAAAAACAGAGTTCTACCTAACATCAAAATCTGAACAGTATAAACCGCCTTTCACCTGGGCAGAACCAAGACTGATCAATCGATGCAACAAAATGAAGCTGCAGAGACTTGAGACTTTTACAATATCCTAAAACGCGCATATGTAGATTGTGATATGATATCTTACCTTGGCAGAAAATTTAGTGATCACCGACATTTCTATCAAGAAATTAGATAACCTGACAACAGCAACTAAACAAGTGTAGTCGAGTCAACTGCTTCTCTTATTACCATGAAAGGAACGAGCGTATATGAACACCACAGTTCCAACACAGAAATCTAAAACATAGATAAACATGTACCGCATTGTTGCAATCAGCATACTTTCGTCTCTCTCTAAATACAACCTAGTCGAAAACCGCTTATTTCTCTGCATTGCAACTCAATGTGTCCAAATCATCTAGAGCTTTCTTTGCTGCATGAAGAACAATTTTCTTCACCTCTGATTTATCTTCATTGGCAAAATGATCCAGAGGCAGCGCTCGGAACTCCTCGGTCAACCGTATGCACTCAGGCACATTTTCCGGTGCCACGAAATCCATAGCAACCTTGATAAATGACTTCAAGTTCCGGATTTGATGAGGGTAACCAGTGGGAATGAAGACAGCTTCTCCAAGCTTTTGCACGAATGTCCACGGTTCAATTCCATATTCCTCCTTGAGCTTTCTTTTGTGGTACTCAGTCAAGTAACATGTTTGGTCATGAATGGGATGAACCACCTGTTGCAGCCGGAACCGTCGGTGTGTCTGAATTCCCTGAAGTGCTTCTTTAGATACTCATGCAATCTTGGGACATCTTGTCGCCGAATATGTCCCAAACAGCGCCACCCTCAACAGATTGTAACTCTTGCCGTTCCTCATCCGTGGTACCAAATGATTCCACACCCACAGCACAAGTTTCATCCTTGACGTAGGACTTCTTCAAATCATCCCTCTTCTTTTTAGGTCGCCCGTTACTGTGCCGTGCACCTCTCTTTTTCTTTTTGCTAGTAATAGTTTTGCCACATATACCACCTTGCAGCAAAGAGCTTCCACAAACTTCTTCACTTTCAGAAGGTTGACTGACTTTCAAGTTAGCATCAGTCCTATGCTTACTCCCAGAATCCTGAAATTCAGCATTTGATGGGCATGTTTCAGACTTTGGCTCCATCATATGCAGAACACCGGTTTCTTCATTTGATTCCAAAGTGGCCGCCTCAACTTAATCCGATTCCATAGGCTCATTCTTTTCTGCTTCAGTAACTTGCAGGACGTATGCTTCAGTAGCATACCTCTTCCCACGCCAAAGACTACACGCAAGTTTTCACCTCAAAGTAGATCCCAGAATTATTCACTTGTTCACTAACAAACCCTGGAAAGGACAAGCAAATCTGATCCCATCAGTGCATATATCTGAGCTAAGTTAGAAGGAAATGAGCAAAACCATGGAGAATTAACAGAAAGTAAAAGCCTCGACCGAAATATATTAATCAGATAAGTGCACTGTAACAAGGGAAATTTTATGTTGGTTAATGCATGATCATGCGTGGCTGGGTGTTCTGTTTACAAGATCATGGCAAGTGAGGTTTTTATTAGTATAATGCCATTTACTTTTACTTTTGATTCCTTGACAGGCTCATTGCTGCTGACTTTTATTTGTAATACTGAAAAATGTCCCGGATAATTCTCAGATTTCTCGACTACAATGTATAAGTAATCATCACCAAGCATTTTATTCCTTTTGACTTGTTATCTTCCAGACCTAGATTATACAGAGAATTAGAAAAGATACTTCAAGAAAAGATGTTTTTTTTTAAGGGACTAGATTTACAAACTAGATGCAAAATTTGTTGACAATAAATTTAATTGAATGATGTAAAAGCAAGTGGCTCCTAGTTTCAACGATTTGAACAAGGGCGAGTAGGCTGACAAAATTATGCCATTCTAAGTTAAGATAGACAAGCAACGGTACTCAATCATAAAAAAGTAAGTTTACAACAATTCAAATAAATAGATAACTTGAACAATTGAGGTCCCAAACAAATACCCTAGTGTGGTTCACTAGGGTATTTGTGAACCACAGTAGTGAATAAATACATGCATCTGGTACCAAGCCAGGGGAACTAAATCACGAAGAGAAATCGACTTGGACCTTTGAACTCCAAAATTTGAGGAACCAAAGAAAAGAAACACTGAAAACAGCAAAATGAGCAACAAGAATACAAGCTTCGCTGGGTGGAGAGCTGAAGTGATCCAACCAACTATCTAATATACCCTTCACCATCAATCTGATGCTGTTCACGAGCAGTGCAGCTTGCAATTTCATCTGCAAGCAATTTAATCAGTGCAAATGTGAGCATTGATCAAAAACAGCGATAAGAAACTAAAACAAATGAGCTATCGAACATCCAGAGATTATCACCATTCACCAGTTACACTACTAACAGTTGGTATGAAGTTAAAAGTTCATGAATTGACTTGTGTATTTTCCTTCGCATGATACGGACATGCTTATATAATCATATTTCTGAAACTGTTTACAACGCTGTCCCAAAACCAATATCGGCATGGTTCAAAAAGTTACAATTATTCACGCAAGAGAATGATGACAACAAGTAAAACCAACTCCCAAAGAACACCATCCAAACTGAGACATTATAACCTAAGCTACGGTGAAACTAGTCTTAGATTTAGATCATAAAAACCTCTATCATCATTACTGTAAAACCTCACAACTGTGATTTGTGATGCATTTTCTAAAACTTACAGTAAGCCTAGCCCTACACATATGCCTTAGTGATTCAATGCATTATTGTGAACCATGCGTTATACCATGTTGCGCAGAAATGGACTGGTGCTGGTACCAGATTCAAATGTAGGCAGGTAAACCGTCAAAGTGACATTCCACTCTCTATCATCTTTAATTGATGTTTAGTCAATGGCCTGCCAAACATGCTATCCACATTGAATGATTAAGCAAGAGCAATGGTTCCTGAAACAATGCAGATTTAAGTTTAAACCTGACCCACAAGGGCACGAAGTAAACATAAACGCCATTGAATAGCCCAACCAGTACACAACCCAGAAAAAATAAGCGCATTCCCGGGTTAATTTGCTTTAACAAAATGGTAGGAGTAACAGATAAGCAGCATTAAGCAGTAAACAATAGATTTCAAGCAAGATAAGTAGAGCTTTAACGCTGAAATATCATATGGTGGAAACAGGATAATGAGCAATCTATGTCTTTTAGAATCTAAAAGACTTTAGCCCAAGTCCAAGCAAATCATTAAGACAAGTTGATAGTTTTGGAGCAAGAGAGCCAATCAAATGTAACAACAGAAAAACTAAGACAAGCTTTCTCTATTTATATGTCCTGAAATTCCAAGCACTCTTACAACAAGCAGCTTCTCTTTCAGGAAAAATGGGGAATCACAATGAAGATGCAGCAATACAGCGAAAAATAGTTTATAAAGGAGCCAAAATTGCTCCACTGATTATAGGTAGAAGGCTCATCGAAAAATAACTTTTCTCCAGTAATCTTTTTGTACTTTACCTCTTGAACCTTCATCTAGAGAAAGAACAAATAACCTATTTCTTGCACATTCTGCAGGCAATGAAGCATTTGGAACCCTGGGAAATGTTGGCTCAACGTCCAACCTCTTGGTCTACTTTACCACTGTCTTCAACATGAACAGCATCACCGCCACAAACTTAGTCAACATACTGAACGGGTCAAGTAGTCTTGCAGCATTTCCTGGAGCTATCATCTCCGATTTGTACTCTGGCAGATATAATGCAGTGGCTGAGGGATCAATTTCTTCCTTTCTGGTAATGAAATAGAAATTCAGACACCAACAGCTTAAGATGCGACCCAGCACTTTGAGCTGCTCGGCTTCTACTTTTAGGCTTGGTTTTGCACAATATAAACCAGAAAAATGAAGCATGCTAGGGAAGTAGAGATGCATCACAACAATTTTAGCTTGAACTGGTCATAATTTTCTAAAATGTTTCTGTACGTATTATATAGGGTTTGCTAGTTCTAGCATTAACAGCACTGCCGCAAATGCATCCTCCTCAGTGTGTAGCAGGAAGCACCAGCATCTGCCATGGTCCATCAAGAGGGCAGTTTCTGTTCCTAACAGTAGGAATAATTCTAATGGTGATTGGAGCCGGGGGAATAAAACCATGTAACTTGGCCTTTGGAGTCGACCAATTTGATCCCGAAGCAGAATCAAGCATACGAGGGATTATTAGCTTCTTTAATTGGTACTACATAAGTACCGCCGTTGGCATGCTGATCTCTGTTACTGTGTTGGTATACGTCCAAACCAGCCTAAGCTGGGCGCTGGGGCTGGGAATACCAGCTGCATTGATGTTCATAGCATGCATCTGTTTCTTGGTCGGCACCAAATACTATGTGAGAGTCAAGCCAGATGCTAGCGCATGTACAGGTGTATTGCAGGTTATGGTGGTAGCAATTAAGAAGAGGCATTTGAAACTACCACAGAAACCAGGTCTTGACCTATTCAACTATGTTCCCAGCAAATCTACCACCTCCAAGCTTCCTTACACAGCTCAATTCAGTTAAGCTTTTCATTGGGTATCTGAATCCTCCACCAAAAGTTTTTCAATTATTTGCCATATGTGGCAATCATGAAGCTAAGTTTTCATGATCTCACTGAAACTGAAAGTACAATTGAATTGAGTCTACAGGGGCAACCCAATCAACATGATAAGTTAATAACATACCTCTTTCCATCCCAAAGATTACATGCAAGTTTTCACCACAAAGTAGATCCCAGAATTATACCTGTTCATTAACAAATCCTAGAAAGCACACGCAAATCCGATCCCATCAGTGCATAATATGAGCTAAGTTGGAAGGAAATGAGTAAAACCATGGAGAATTAAAAGCACGTAAAAGCCTGAACAGATATATATTAATCTGATAAGTGCACTGTAACAAGTGATATTTTATGTTGGTTAAGTACTCATACATGATCATGCGTGGCTGGGTGTTCTGTTCACAAGATCGAGGCAAGAGAGGTTTTATTAGTATAATGTCAATTACTATTGATTCCTTCACAGGCTCATTGCTGCTGACTTTTTATTTCGTAATACTGAAAAATGTCCCTGATGATTCTCAGATTTCTCCACAAAGCTGCGATAATAAGTGAAGATGACAAGATAAATCCAGATGGAACGGCAGCTAACCCATGGAAACTCTGCAGCATGCAAAAAGTAGAAGAACTGAAAAGCCTTGTCAGACTCATCCCTATATGGTTTGCCGGAATTATTTACTTTGTCTTCATAACCATGATGGAAAACTATGCAGTCTTCCAAGCCCTCCAATTAAACCGGCACCTCGGACGAACTAACTTTCAAATCCCAGCTGCATCATTCATCGGCATAGCTTTGCTCACCACTTCCCTTTGGCTAGTGATCTATGATAAAGTCATAGTTCCAGTCCTACATAAGTTCACTGGAAAGGAAGGTGGAATAAAAAATATTGATAGAATAGCCATTGGTATTGCCATTGCCATACTAGCTATGGTTGTATCTGCAATTGTTGAAAAACATAGGAGGACCGTTGCCATAAAGTCAGGACTCCTCGTCTCACCACTATCTTGGGGGTGGTTGGTCCCGCAACTGATCATATCTGGTTTGTCACTCCCATTCGGAGTGGTGGGAGTGTATGAATTGTATTACAAGGAGGTTCCGGACAGCATGAAGAGCATTGGTGGTTCTTTCTACTACTGTGGCAGTGCTATTTCCAGCTACTTGAGCACCTTTATTTTGTCAATGGTTCAGAAGGAGACTACAAGATCGTCAACAGGAAATTGGCTGTCGGATGATCTCAACAAGGGGAGATTGGACTATTTCTATTACTTGATGGCTGGTTTGCAACTAGTAAACCTTGTATACTTCATGGCTTGTGCAAAGTGGTATAATTCAAAAGGGTTCAACGAAGTTATTCCTGATATGGACCATGGTTTGCTGAACCAGACTGGACCGGCTAAACAGGCCTGTTCAGGGGAGAACTGGACCAGTTTTGAGGAAACCGATCCGGATTCAGGGGTTGAATCGCTGATTCAGCAGAATCGTGCCTGATTCAGTGAACCGGCCCGTTCACTTTCGATTCTACCGGTTCACTTAATATACCACAAATATGCTTTTTTCCACAATTCTTTCACTTGCTCTCGAGATATGAAGGTGTTCGTCACTATTCTTTTTATTGAGTTTTGTATATTATTGTGACACTATATGTTCTATGATCGTTTGTTTATTTTTATTAATTATAATTTCTTATTCTTAAATAAATTCATTATTATTATTTTCTTTAAAAAAACCGATTCAATTTGGCTCGAACCAGTTTTTTTCACAACTGAACCGATGAACCAAATTAGTTTCCAAAATTCCGACTATGCTTCGGAAAACCTTGATGATATGAACCATGAAGCAAACAAACTGGAAGAGCTAAGAGTATAGATAAGACAACAGTCCCAGATCAATGGAGTTCTCTTGCCTCGTAGATCGAAAGACTGCTGCTGGAGCTACGATGAGGAATCAGCTTTATGAAAACCTAGAGTGGGGATAGAATCAAACTTGCTGGCCTTTTGCTGGTTAGAATTTTTTTGTTAAGATATTCCAGACAGGGGATGTGAAGGTGACTGCCTTGTAAAGCTTATTGTGAATTAAGCGAATTTCGACAACTTTTCTGGCATCTCATGCTGCAGTTTCAGAAAACAGATATGGATGGTTCATGAGAAACCTGATCATCATGATTCATGAACTCTACCCGCCCGATGTAGTGCAACTTGGTCGTTAGTGCAGAAGAATGTTTGCCCGTGTAGGAAGTATCACAGCTTACTTAAGATTTTAGACAAGTTATGGTCTAATAATAGGCCTTGCTGGACCCAACCTTTCTACCATCAGCAAATGCACCCATAACAAACAAAAGTAAGCTTTAAACTAACATTAATCTTTTCTTAGCAAAAAAATAATGCATAGAACACATAAAAATGATGATATAAAGGGTTCAACACAAATGTAGTGAGCATAAAAATGGTCCTAAAACGAATCGAATACAAGCACTCTAGGGTTCAACTACAATGTATAAGTAATCATCACTAATAGAATAAACAGAAACACAAATCAAAGAGAAACAATAAAGCAAATAGGGTGTAACGACTGAAGAGTGGATAGCGGAGAATACCATCGCTTGAATGTACAAGCTCGAGGATTCTTCGACTCATTGTTCGTCGATGATGAAATATGGTTTGCAGCGAAACGAGGGCGAGATCGAAACCCTAGAATTTGGGGGAAATCCGAAATGCAGTGAGGAGAAAATGAATAATTGATGCTTCTTCGAGTAGGGGATCGAGACACACATACATACTCGCGTCGTAATGCGTCTCTCTGATATTCCCTCAAAATGTATTTTACGATGGATTCAGTTAAAATGTTTATTACTAAGTTACATGGGTTGTTACGTGTCAGATAAAAAAGTTGCTAGTTATCAATGGTCCGAAAATGCAAATAGTAAGTTTGACATATCTAAAATAACGATATTCTGAATTCAACTTTAATTTTATAACTAGAGGCTCATAAATTTTGATAAAGTTTGTTGTGAAAGTCTGCAATCTTTTATTATTTTTTTTTCAATTTAATTATAAAAATTTAATTCGACACGAGATTTTATTTATGTATTGAATTTATATGAAATTTAATAAAAAAAATATTTTTTTAAACAGTGGGATTTAAGAAAGAAAGAAAAAGATGTTAGGATAATATAAATTCATTATCAGATAAAAAAAAATAAAAAATTTACAATTCATATTAAAATTAATAAAAAAAACAAAATATTACAATTAAATTGAGATAACCATCCTTGTGTTTGTCAGTTCATTCCCCCAACGCTGCACATCAACCAATGTCGTCTTAACAAGAATCCAGAATCTCCCATATCGACAACATTATCGAAGGATCTGCTGCATACTGGCCACTAGGCTAATGAAATGATACAGCAAAGGGTCGCACACATATGAAACCTGAAGCTGTCATCTACAGCTGAAATATGTAAAATTTCTAGCAGCGAAGGTCCACAGAGAATGCTTACCACTGGTATAGCACAAACATATTATAAGCTGAAAAAAGGTAAGGTGTTTCTCTACCAGTGGTGTCTACAAAAAAGATTTCAGCACATCACACTGGCTGAAGTCTCAAGCTCCTTACACCTTGCAAAGCCAAGACAATGTCCCAAAACAGCCAAACCAATGTCGAAATCAGGCCGTTAACATACTCAAGGTTTCGTGTTCAAGGTAGCGCATCCTAGGACCAGGAAACCATGATGCTAGTCCGGTTTCGCCACACAAGACCTTTCAGCTCAACCATGTGTTCTCATTCATGCATATAACTGCTTACTAAATGCAAAAGTGACTCGGTCACATGTACATAAACATGCGCACACCAAGTTCGATGGACCACTCATCAAGTGAAACAATCACACCAGCCTAAAAGGTTCTCATGAATACCCTGCATTATGCAAGTATGAAACGTGGAACACTACATAAATTATATGGACTTTACCTCGAGAAACACCGTGGAACATAAGTAGGATAACCTGACCTGATAACATAGAACATATAAACTCCCAAGTTCATGGATGAACCCGAAGTGTAGATCTTTAGTCACAGAGAAGAAGAAAATTAATTCAGAAGTCTCATCAGCTGAATGAGCTGAGATGGCGGCAAGAACAGGAAAAAAAAAGACAGCTGAAGGATGAAAAGAACTGACAGATATATATCATATAATGACAGGTTTTGACAAAGATTCATGTTTTTCTCAAAACCCCATCTTCGGGCAATTGCAAGGTTGTATGAGAAGTCGATACAAACACGACAAGGGAGATGGTCAAAAGCCACCAGCATCGACTTGGATGCCGAAGATCATTGAAGCACAACTAAAGAAGTTATTTGTAGGGCTAACTCACAGCTAGAAGCTTGATCAATCTTTACCCCTCAAGCAACAATATAAAATGTTGTACAGTATATGGCCAATGGTTAAATACCGAACTCAGACAGTGTATGCTTGCTGGATTGTTTCGATGTCGAGACCCTTGAGTCGCACCACTGACTCCACGTGACCCTTCAGCGTGTGTAGTTCTCTCAACCTGCAAAATCACAACCGAGAACAAAGGCATGAGGAACCAGATTAGCAAGGCAAACGAAGATATGATCACTATGGCATTTACCGCACCAACTTCAAGGTGTAAATGAATGGACAGACGTTCTCTCATTCACGGATTTGATTCCCAAAAAAGTTTGTTCATCATAAAGGGAATGCTTACCTTGCAATTTCGGCTCTCTTCTTGGCTTCCTCGGCCATCTGGTTCAGCTCAGTTGTCTTTTCAGCAAACATCATCTTGCTGTCTGGAGCTTGCAATCCATGAAGGGTTCTTTGAGCATGAGCCCATTTGAGTTCACGCTCTTCCTTTCCAAAATCCTTCTTCCTTGTGAAAGCAGTCTGCGAACGATTCACAAAGAAGTTACCATTACTACGCCCAATTCACACCCACAGAAAAATGCCACAAAATTTGGATTTCATGACAACAGGCTTTTACCCTTTGCTCAAAAACCAAATCCCATGCCCTTCCGCTCAAAGAATAGCGGATAAAGAACTTGAGAAAATCAAGCGGGATATAAGTTATGATGTTGTAGAGCCAGATAACACCTGCCCATCCCCACCCTATTCCTTCAATGGCGGCGAATCCCCATGACGCATATACAGCAATTAGAGTAGCAATCTGCCAGAGATAGCAAGACGAGTAGATCAATGACAAACAATAAGGGGGTACATAGCTTTCAACAGAAACGAAAGAAAAGAAAACGCGATACGGCTCAAGGGAAAAGAGAAAAGATTACCAGCTGGGCAACCAAGAAAGCTATAACTAGAAATGCACCAGGACGTTCAAAGTAAGACCATGTCCGAGAACGGGTGACAAATATGAGAGCCTGACTGATTGTGCTGACTTGAAGGTAAATGGCAGATGCAAGCTTCTTGAAATCATCTCGTGCTGTTTTCTCGAGGCTAGTCACCCCAAAGTACTTCTGAAATAACAGAATATGACATTAAAGAAAAATTGAAATGGCAGATTTGGGATCAACTAACATGAAACTATAAAGAAGAGAATTTATGAGGAACGATTGATCGCAAAGAATCTCAAAAGTTCTGAAACCCCAGTTATTCTATTTCATGCATGGACATAGTCAAATAGCAACTAACATGTCAGCCAGTTCCAAAAATTAATTATTTCAGTCATATATTGAGCTCACCGGGAAGAAGTTAGTTTTGTATGCCAGCCAAAAGAATACGACTGTCATCACGGCCAAATAGCCACCAAGAACAACGCCAGTTGTAAATATCTCAGCCAATTTCCAGCTGTCAGGCATAGGAGATGGTTTGACTCGATCCTTTGATATTGTCATGATGGTACCTGCAAGCCCGGAGGACAGAGAAAATCGTGCTACAGATGAGAGCAACTAGATAGAAAATTGTAAGAGATGAAAATCCTTCAGGATTTCTTTTTGAAAAAGAAGAACTAGCGCTTGTGTGTGGGTGTGGCAACTAGCAAGGGACATAAAATAAGAATTGGACAAAAGCAGTGTAAAACAGAGCCTATCATGCTCATCAGAAGTCGGCAAAGGAAGGAGGGGGAAATGTGTGAAGGAGATCCGCAACATACCATCGTTAAGGATGGCAATGATGAGCACCATAAAGGGCGGAAAATCAAATTTCCAGATAAGAGCCAGTAGCATGAAACCAAGCTGCAATCAAATAATGCAAATACAATAGAAGGGGAAAATGATTAGAAAAAATTTCTGGCGTGGTACTTCTCTATGATCAAGAGAGATTATGAGTTGAAATCGGATGATTCTAGGACAAGAAATATCCCTAATAAGAAAGGAAATAAAGCTTACCACAATACGAATAGTAATGGACACTGCATAAATCTGAAACACATAATAAAAAGGCCAAGATTAATCAGTCGGAAACAATGAGGTCACAAGCCAGCCAAATGTAATTCTAAGAAGTGAAACTTCAGATAAACTGAAGAACACAAAAGGTTTGTTCGTCGACTTACAGTGTAATTCTTCATTCTCTGGAAGATTGCACGACTGGTCAAAACAGCACTAATAATGACGCTGAGACCAGGCTCTGTGAGTACAATGTCAGATGCACTGCGAGCTGCATCTGTAGCATCATCAACAGCTATGCCGATATCAGCCTTCTTCAGAGCAGGGGCATCATTGACACCATCACCAGTCATTCCACAAATGTGTTTCCTAGCTTGCAACCTCCTGACAATCTCATACTTGTGCTCTGTAAATACAGTGATAAAGCCGTCAAGCTATGCAAAACCAAGGTGCTTTAAAAAGGATCTGATGACCAATGATACAAATAGCTTTAAGATGAAATGTAGAGATGTATTTACCAGGGAAAACACCAGCGAAACCATCAGCTTGTTCAATGAGGTCATCCACTGGCAATGAAGCAATGGACTCATCCTTGCTCTGCCCAAGCAAAGAAGATGAAGGATACATGTTGATTCCCATACCCAAGCGACGACCAGTTTCCTTTGCTATTGCCAGTTGATCACCTGTAATAATTTTACGAAGAAACCATGTTGAACTCCTCGTGGGTATCCACAAAATGTGTAAAATTCATATGCTTTACTCAATTTCCGCAAAATGTACATTATCTAAAACAAACTTTCAGCAAACATATAGAATCACAAACAGTGAAGATCACAACAAAAATAAGTTAACATGAAAAAGGCCGTGCTCCAGTTAAGTGCAACCAGCAACAAACCTGTAATCATTTTCACACTGACACCAAGATTTAGAGCTCTCCTGATGGTCTCTGCACTGTCATGTCTAGGTGGATCAAACAGGGGCATGAGACCGATGAACTGCCAAGGACCCCCAGGGCTTTCTTTCGCTCTGTCTGGAACTTCCTGTAGAAATAACCACGTGCATTCAGAAACTTGTTATCAGAGAACAAACTTCACATATTAATGTAGAATAGTGAGTCCTATACATAGCAGTATAATTCATAGATTAATCCCCAAAGAAAATTATCACTTTCATTTCAAATTTAGATGGAGGAGGAGGTTACCTGGTATGCCACAGCCAGGGAACGCAAGCCTCTCTCAGCAAACTTATCAATAACAGTATGAACTCGTCGCTCAATCTCTGCCTTGTTGTGCGCCAAATTAAGAATCTGAGTACAAAGGTAATAGAAGGTGAGTATCAAACACGTGATGGCTAACATTGAAGTCGTTTGTTGATACGCATACCTGTTCAGGGGCACCTTTGCTCACCCTGTGCATCTTTCCTTGACCATCAATGTAAGTCAAAGCGGTACGTTTATCAGTCGGGTTGAAGGGCAGAAAATGAACCTCCATAATGCCAGCGCGAGCCTAAATTTAGTGAACATAGAGTTTAAGGTAAATCGACAAGGGAAGGACGTTTACATCACAGAACAAGCTTAAGGATTGAAGAAACAACCTCTTTTGGATCAGCCAGCATGCTGACAATGGCACCGTCTATTGCATCTTGGTTTTCAGTTCTAGAGGCACGAGCTGCCATGAGAACTACGGAGTCAGGATCAACACCCTTTGCAAACACCTATAAAGATTTAAATTTAGTAGTTAGACAACAGCAATAGCAAGAAGCTATACCAGCAACTCACTCATATAACATCCTTCGTATCACCAAATATCAACTCATACAGTAACCTCAATCAGATTCTTGTCAACAGTGAGCTTGTTTAGTGTCAAAGTTCCCGTTTTGTCGCTGCAAAGCACGTCCATACCGGCCATCTCCTCAATGGCAGTCATTCTCTTGGTGATAGCTCCCTGCAGTCAACATACATTGTTTAGCAATACATCCTTTGGCCAAGACAAAGAGAGTGGAGAGGAACACAAACCGACCTGCTGGGATAGACGATGAGAACCAATAGCCATTGTCACGGATAAAACAGTAGGCATGGCAATGGGGATTCCTCCAATGAGCAGGACAAGTAGGTTGTCAATACCAGGGCGATAGGCACGGTGTTGGATAGGATACATGATGACAATCTCAATCAACATCCCAATCGCAATAGAACATATGCAGAAGTTCCCAATTGCAGTCAAGACCTATAAGCAGCATGCACAGAGAAAATGAAAAGACTGACAACGAGAAATGAAACAGTGCAAAGCTGAAGGGATTATGCTATCTCCTTGCCTGCTGGAAGTGTCCAACTTGATTAGTGCTATCGACAAGGTGGGCAGCCTTCCCAAAGAAGGTGTGCACACCGGTGGCAATCACTACAGCTTCAATTTCGCCCTGCTTACAAGTTGAACCAGAATAAACACCATCCCCAGGGCCTTTTGTGACAGGAAGCGACTCTCCAGTAAGGGCAGACTACAGTGAAAAAAATCCAGTGTTACAAATAGAGAAAGATAAGCCTATGCACTATCTAAAACAGAACAATCATCAATGACTAGTATAGTGAATGGTGAACCCACTTGATCAATCTTTAAAGGATCTCCATCAAGAAGACGGGCATCAGCTGGGATAATATCTCCAAGCTTGACGCTTATAATGTCACCAGGAACCAATACTGCAGCATCTTCCTCCGCCCAAGTTCCATCTCGAAGAACCTACAATAGGCCATTACATCCATCATTCCAGAGCGGTCGCATATGCTCATATAGCTATATTCTTCACCTGTCTTCACATAATGTTCAGTTCAAAAACAGAACAAAAGTAACTAAATTACTACTCCTGATAGAACAACATCATGTTCAAGAACAGCAACGTGACTAAACAACACCTATCTCCCACTCCCCAAAAATGGAAGCAGAAGCCACATACAGCAGATATCAAGCGCAAACTAATTGTCTCTTCAGGCATATAATCGGGGAAAAAATGAAACCACTATGAACGACCTATGATGGAGTATCCACGAAGTACCTTAGCTTTCGGGGCAAGACGAGCCATGAGAGCAGCGGCAGCATTACCAGCATTGTTTTCCTCAATGAAACTAATAGTTGAGTTGATCACAAGCAAGGTAATGATACCGACAAAATCTTGCCAATCCGGCGGTTTGTTCTACAACCAAACATAATCGAAATTCTAACAATCAGCAACCACATACAAAGCCCCAAACCAATTGAAACTGCATGAACGTGAAAACTTTCAATTTCCTCACCCCTCCATTAGCAAGGGCAATAGCCATGATAGCAGCAGCTTCCATGACCCATGAGAGAGGATTCCACATAAACCCCAAGAATTTCAAGAACTTACTCTCCTGTGAAAAGCCCACAAGTTACTCATGGATACAACAAAAGGGTCATCATTCCAACAACAAAATCATCACAAAAAGCTTGAAATTTTTCCATGGAAATGGAGAAACCCCAGAAAGATGAAACAAAAGCACAAGGGTTAACCCTTTTCTCCTCGAGCTTGTTGGGGCCAAAAATGTCTAATCTCTCAAGAGCAGCATCAGATGTGAGACCCTCTTTGCTACATCTCAGATTCTCAAACACTTCTTCAATGGGTACATTTTCCTACACTCAAATCCCCAAATTCAGATGCAGAAATCAAAAGGGTAACAGAAACCCTTGACTCAAAACACGTCAAATGAGTCACAAATCAAAACTTTGCATCAGATCCATTACCAAATCAACAGCTTCCTTCAACACAGCATCAAGAACCTCAGGATTATCAGCCATTTCTTCCCCTTTTGCCCTACAACTCTTCCCCCTCAATCTACCACTTCAGTTTCTCTCAACTGTAGAACAAAAACTCATCAACAGAATTGCAAAATGAACAACATGAAACAAAACCCATCAACAAATTTATAAGATGAACACAATGAAACAAAACCCATACGAAAACTGAACAAGATTATGGGAAATTGAATGATATCCAGTTGGCAAAATCAGGTTTTGAAGATGGGGCAATGAAGAGGGAGAGGAGTTCCTCCAACCAATACCAAGAATAGGAACCGGTGAAAGTGCTCAAGCAGTAACAGCTTCATACACCTCTCATCCTCTGATTTTTCCCCTTATAAATATTATTTTTATTTTAATATTAACATTTAAGTGGCAATGCAATTATTTTAGGGGAATATTTTACTCATATCATATGATGTTTTATGATAATACAACCCACAAAAAAGATCTTATGATAAATGGAGAAATTAAAGGATTTGAAAATGACTCACACTCGCTGGATTAATGAACGGGCAGCAGCCATGTGCTTACCTTCAACTCAATTTAATTTTTTTTGCCACATTGATTGATACTAAAATCCCTTTTATTATCTGTACCTTAAAGTTCCTGTAAATTTTTTTCCCAAATCAAAAATCTCTCTTTCGATCCCAAAAGGTGAAGTTTCATTGTCAAAAATATACTCTACCAAGGTTGTTGTTTTGAGCCCTTTGAGAATCAACCAACTCAATTGAGTCTTGAAATTATCTCGAATCAATCCAACTCGGTCAAGTTTCATTTCTGTAAATGAAAAGCAAAAACTGAAAAAAAAATATTTTGTTTTATAATTCTTACAACACATACGTATTTGCATTATTTTATATATATGAATATAAGTTTTATTTTCTTAACAAATTATGATTATCTCGCAATATATATATTAGGTTGAAATACGTAATTTACACAATCATTGATGTTTTACGATAAATTTACAAAAAAATAGTATTTGATTGTTATTGTAAAACAACGCGTGTCGAACTTTATATCAACATATGCACAAGTCAAAACGATGCAAAATATGTGAGACGGAGGTAATACCTTCTTTATGAGTCATTCTGCCTCGATCCATAAATAATCATTCTTAAGTAATACTATCTACGTCTCGTGATTCTTATAACGTATACGTATTTTATATTATTTTATATATATGAATACAAATCTTATTTTTATATAAAATCATGATGTCTCGAAACATGTATTAGGTTGAACTACATAACTTATATAATATTAATTATTTATGTTTCACAATAACTTTATAAAAAATTAAGTTTGATTGTCGTTATAAATATATGTCAAATTTTATATAAATATATATACTAGGTCGAAATATTTATAATTTTGGACGATAACTAACATAATTTTATGCAACTGAAATAAACTTGAACACATTATTTTCATGATGTCAAGAAGCTATTTCTAGGACCCAACTTTCCATTTTTCCTTTCAAGGTACCTAATGGTACATCCGTATGCGCAACACAAAAAACGTAAAGTGACATGTTTCCGTTTAGTTTGGCATTCTTTATTATGTTTTCCGTACCATACAAAGGACACACAAATTCCATGAATCTTTTAATTCATCTGTTTTGCCATTATGTCCTTTACTATGAGTAATAATCAGAACTAATACTTTGGGGAAAGGTGAACAGTTTCATTTCATTGTAACCTTCTTGGGAAGAGGTAGCTTCTGAGTTTTTTTTCCTAACTCGCAAGATCTTAAATCCCATTTGTATCAGTTACCATTGTTCAATTATTGGGACATCCCAACATGGTTAGATCTTATGAGTCATATCGTATTGTGATATCTCACATCTTCGAGTTCAGAAGAATGATGAAATCCTCGTCAGATGAGATTTAACTTTTACATAATATCGATTTATTCTTTTTGTTTCACATAAATTGCGATTGATTGATTTGATAAATTTATTAAAAAATTTATTGATTTTGTGTGATTTTATTTGAATATCCTTGATTTTAAGAATAAAAGATAATTAAAATTGTGAGTTGGATGAGAGGAAAAAAAAAGATTATGAATATGATATGATACAAAATAAGAGTAATATAAATTTTAAGACATTCGAAATTTATATATTATAAAAACATAATAATTTTATATAAAAATTTAATATTTAATAATATATCTAATTTATATTAGGAGGGAGGAGTATCTAATGTAAAGATTCATAATGCTGAAAAAATGACTCAGACTTGACTTGGATCTCGTACGTGAGTCTCCAGTCTCCTCGTTGGATTGGACAATAATGGGAGGGTACGGAATAATGAAAATTTTCAATCCAATAACAAATGTGCCAATGTTCTCTTCCGTTGAAGATAGCACAGTTACTTTAAAAAAAATGGCACAGTTACAACGTTACTTATATTGTTTAAACTAGAGAATTAAAGTTATGCACTAATTATGATTAATTTCACTCGTGCAAAGTTCTAATTACATCAATGCTATGATTTTCCTTTTTTGACTAAAGACAGAGTGTAAATTTCATATTCCTTCCATCCAATCAAAAGTATGACAGGCTGACTTTTCAATGTATTTTAATTAATTTTATTTTATCTGATATAACTTTTTTATTTTGTTAGTTTAAATTATATAATATAATAAAAATTATCATTAATATTTTACAAAAATTTTATAAAAAATATTATTGATCATCCCACGACACGTAGCAAAATATATCATAATCAATTAGTTATAATTTTTATGAAGGGTAGAAGATTTGTCCCAAAGACGCATGATCTCTCACACTAAGAAAAAAAAAAGGTAAACGGAGAACTTGAAATCATGACAAAAACATGAACGGAAAAAAATGTACAAACAAGACCATACAGGAAGAGCAAGTGGCGCAAGGGCACTCCTTTTTTGACTCTGACGAGTGTAAATTTCATATTCCTTCCATCCAATCAAAAGTATGACAAATTGACTTTTCAATATATTTTAATTAATTTTATTTTATCATTTGATGATATGATTTTTTTATTTTGTTAGTTTAAATTATATAATATAATGAAAAATATTATTAATATTTTATTAAAATTTTATAAAAAAAATCATTAATCATCCCACGGAATAGATCAAAATTAGTCTCAATATATATCATAGTCAATTGGCTATAATTTTGATGAGTGTCAGAAGATTTGGCCCAAAGACGCATGATCTGTCACACTAAGAAAAAAAAAAAGTAAACGGAGAACTTGAAATCATGACAAAAACATGAACGGAAAAAATGTACAAACAAGACCATACAGGAAGAGCAAGTGGTGCAAGGCACTCCACCGAAAGTAAATTTAACCAGTACCCTATTAGTACCTTTTTTTGGATTTTAAATTCAGTATCCCAATTTTTTTTTTCTTGATCTGTTTTTTATATAGTATATAACATTTTTTATATTGTAAAATTTACTAATACATTCAACTAAATCTTATCTCGGTTGTTATAAAGAATCCCATTATTTTAAAAAAAATATTACTTTTAAAAGAATATTATGTTTCATTAAATTTTATAAATTTAACACATATAAATCTTGTATTTGATTATGTTATTATGTTTAATTTGAGATGAAGGGAATATTACATAGGATCACAGAAGAATACATTCAAGTGCAAGCTGCTAGGCATTGCAGGGGGTTGCACATGCTTTCAAATACTGTGGGCCAAACCAAGCAGAGCCACTTGTGTTAAATTTTCAACAAAAGAATCATACAGTTTTGGACTCTACATTGTCAATTTGTCGTCACATGTTATGTTATGGTTCTACCACGGACTACGTCTTTTTCCGGTGCCCGTGACAGAAGATTTTCGTTCCCATGACAATCCAAAGAGATGATCCCGCATAGCAGATCTATTATTTGGATGATGATGTTGTTGACACTGGATATACTATATCCCAAAACGTTAATATTTTTTTCGTCCTATTTAAATTATAACATTATATAATTATCATATTATTCAATACGTATTTCAAGAAGTTTCATTTTTTACATAATGATATAATAAAACTATGACATTTACGTAGATTTATAACACATAACTTAAACTATAACCAATATTTCACGATAATTTTATATAAAACGATATTTGATTATCTCGCAGATAATTTGTAGTATGAATATTATGGAACAAACCAAGCAGAGCCACTTGCGTTAAATTTTCAACAAATTAATCAGACAGTTTTGGACTCTACATTGTCAATCTGTCGTCACATCTCATGTTATGGTTCTACCACGAACTACGTCTTTTTCCGATGCCCGTGATAGAAGATTTTCGTTCCCATGACAATCCAAAGAGATATCCCGCATAGCAGATATATTATTTGGATGATGATGTTGTTGACACCGGATATACTATATCCCAAAAATAGCATTTCTTTTTTCTATTCAAATTATAACATCATATAATTATTATATTATTCAATATGGATTTCAAGAAGTTTCATTTTTTTCTTAACGATATAATAAAATTATGACATTGACGTAGGTTTATAATACATAACTTAAATTATCATAAATATTTCACAATAATTTTATATAAAATAATATTTGATCATCTCGTAAACGATTTGTAGTATGAATAACTTTATTGTTGACATAAACCAAGATTGCAATTTGAATGAGACAGCATTTAACTTATCGTTTCAAAAATTGGGGCTTGACGGATATGTATCTTTACATACCCAAACTTAGATATGTCTAATAAAAAATAACAGTTAAAATTTATTAAAAACATATAAGAAAGATATATTGAAAGCTCAATTTTTAAAAAACTCATTATCATCAATTTGATTCAAATCTCAACACATATCTATTCCAATATTTTAATTTTCATCATTATTTTTTATTAAATATATTTAATCTTATATATCATGATATATTTTTAAATAAAATAATATTTGTTCATCCATTTTCGCAGTACTCGATATCAAATGAACGCATTCAGTTCAAGTACATGGAGGGGTGGGGAAAGCGACGGCCTATTGGGGAAAGGCACTTGGCGGAGCAGGGGGGAGCACATGGCTTTGGGATTCGAATCCTCTTCATATTACGACTGTGGGACCAGTTTGGAATTTGGTGGGGTCCGCTCTTGCACGTTACTTTTAGCAGGCAAATGGGAGCGGTAGAAATGCAAAGGATAGACTCATGGAGTAGTGATGTACTGTGTAGTGAATAGAGAGAGGACCTCCGTACTGTTCTCCGTAGCTGTACTTTTCTAATGCCCAAGTTCAATGATCCAATCATGAATTTTCCCCGTTCCCATAGGATAAAGCAATCGCCGGTAGCCATATAGTCTCATTGTAATCCCTTCATCCTAACAAAAATATAGTTTATTTTATTTTTTAATTGTTTCATATTAATTATAATATTATATATATATATATATGAATATAAGTATCGTGTTCATATCAATTCACGTATGATCTTTCTCTAACATAAATTGGATTGAAACATATAATTAACATAACCATTGATATTTCACGATAAATTTACAAAAAGCTAAGTTTGATCGTTGTTGCATACGTGTCAAACTTTACATCGATACGCGTGTCAGATCAAACTACTGTAATTAATATGGGACAGAGGGAGTATTATTCAACATGTATTTTGAGAAATTTCGTTAGTTGTGTTAATGATATAAAAAAAATACATAACTTAAAATTTCATTAATGTTTCATAATAATTTTATGAAAAATGATATCTGATCGTTACGCGACATAAATCAAAATTTATCTCGTCAAACCTCCAAGTGAAATCATTAGATTTATTTTGGGACGGAGAGAATAACACTTACTCTCTCTGTCCTAAAATTTTTCCAACGACATACTATTCGAGATATAATTTAATACGATTAGATATCATTTTATAAAAAATTATTATGAAATACTAATGATAGATTAAGTTTAATCCTTAACAAATTTAAAGTTTGTATGATATCGTTGAAAATAAGAACGGAATATTTTGAAATACGTGTTGTTGCAAAAATTATAGGATGAATGGAGTATTATATTGGATCATTCCACACTAAACACTACAATATTTACTTATTAAGAAACAAAAAAATCAAATCTCTCCTTTCTGCTACGATAATTCTACTCTCCTCTTTATTTTACTCCAATAAACCCTATCACTATATAAATACTAAAACAATTCAACTCTCACATATATTTTCGATCTCGATCAAAGTGTTTCATTCATCGCGGGATGGAGAGAATAACACTTTTTTTTTAAGGTATTGACTCGATGACTATTGATCAAATGACATTGTCAAAAAAATAACATGACATCACTCCAAGAGCATAGTCACATTATAGTCGCAATATTCATTGCCCTTTTGGCACACTCAAGCATTCAAAAGAAAACCCCATACAGCTAAACACAGAGCATTGATAAATCATTTAAGTGGGCAGAAAATGAAAGACAGCTACCCGCGATAACATGTGAAATCAAATCTGTCAGTTAAATTCAGAGCAAATACAAAGAGGAAATATCACTCACTATCACCGCGAACATTCAAGATCTTTGACGAGGAACAGATATTGTAGTACAGTTTTCTTCCCCACCGTTCTAACCATGCTGAATTCCATTTCGACGGAAATCCAGAGGCCTGTGTGTTTCTGTCTAAGAGAATAGTCCACCATAGAATGACTGTAGTCCTAAGACTTGAGCAGACCCCTTAGTTTCAGCTAATAACTATCCAACAAGAAGCATATCATACAGCAAAGGATGCTGTTGTATTTTTGTAGAGCTTAGCTTGTGCACAATTATTTGCATACAACTCCAGCAGGTGTTCTTTCCATCTGAATCTATGCCATTTACACACAAGAATGCACCAACAGATCTTTCCTTTCAAGTCCCAACACTATAATACATTACTACAAAAGGTCACCCTTCATCTTTTACCCATCAGAAAACACTCTATTCCTCTTTTTCCTTTCTTTCTTTCCTTTTCATCTTTTCCTAAAGTTGCATGATCTACGATGATACTAATAGTTTTGATTCATGATCATTCACAGGAGGCTTATTTTGTGAAAAAACATAGGTTCAGCCAATAACAATCTCAAAAAAGGTAATCATCATCCAGATACTGTAATACTCATGTTCGTCGAGATTCGACCCTAAGATTCTCGAAAAATAAAATAAAAAAAACTCCCACTTCAGAATAAAAGATGAATTAGTTCATGCAAAAAGGAGATTGCCCTTTACACTACTCACCACTTTATGTAGAGCATTCACCAAAGGCTCAGTGCAAAAAGGAAAGGGGGAAAAAAAAGCAAGCAAAGGGACAAGAGGACCATAATTCACTTTCATAGAAAAGCAAAGACGCTAGAAACAATATCAAAAGTTTCTCATCCCCTCCACTGCTCCACCTCTTAGAGATAAATATATATGAAGGATAAAATTATACTATACGAGTTCTCTGTTTCAGTGCAATAATCCTACCCATCTTCTGGTGTATCCAACTTGTCTCCCCTTAGCCATCCCAATGAAACTGAAATGTTATGCATCATCGGTCCCTCTTGTCCTGCCTAATTGGTTCGACGAGTTAGATCGTCGTGGAAGAAGTAGTTATCACTAAATCAGCAACAGGTACCATCGAATCGACACTGCATAAATCGGTAAGCCCAATGAATTGGTCTTCACAGTCGAGATTATTAGCTTACGATGAGATCTAAGACCCAATCACGGAGAAAGACCTTATACATACTGATACTGGTCCATAGACGTGATCTAGATCTTCCATATCAGATAACTGGGGTGCTATAGGGGACGACCGGAGCACTGATAGAACACTGAATCAACAATTTGAGAGATTATGACAACGCCTAGCTATAATCTGCAGGTAGGAAGAAGCAACGGCCCTAAGTCTAGGAACAATGATCGCAGAATTATCTGCGGAAACCTTAATCCTAGACTTCACTGATCTTACGTTTCTTCGTTTTCCTGCCAGAGATAGAATGGCTCGAGGATTATGTTCTCAGAACAAGAAATGGCAAATAATGAGAAAAATACATATCAAAACAGAGTTATTATTATGAATGGTCAAAACAAAAACAGAGTTATTATGTTTTGGCACTAAATGGCTGAAGTCTCTTTCTTTCAACTTCCACGTTGAGAGCATTATGTTCTTGACAATTGGTGATCTTAACAGGAAGAGATCAAAGATTTTCGACAAGGGGACCACTTCACTGTGTTCAAAGCGAAAATGACTGTAGGCTCTATAGAAAATGACCATATGCATGATAGAAAATTGACCACACAGATTTCTAAGGAAGTGAATACAAGTAAAACTAGATAATTGCTTGATACTTATCGGACAGAGCTGCAAATCTAGGGAAAGTTTCTGTTTTAATTTTTAATCATTGCCAGTTCAATCTGGCTCTACAACCTACAGCCATCATACATAAAACAAAATAGAAGCAACTAAACTCAGCATGGATAAATAGAAACCTTGATTAGAAGATATAGCCATGTTAACGATTTAATGAAATAAGCTAGTATTTCATGAAACAGTATCATATACAAGATCAAGAACATCAGACATATATCAAGATCTACACTAAGTGACATAAATAAATAGCAGGAGCAAAACCTAAACCTAAAATGAAATGTTACTTGCCATCCTTATTGCAAGTGCTCGGGTTCAGCCATTTTCTACAATGAAACAAGGTCAATGAAACGGTCCAAAGTTGTATTTCCCGACAGAAATAAGCCCAGAATCTTATGATGCGCGCGCCTTAGAGACCTGTCCTAATCCTGAGGACTCTATCCTAATATTCACAGCTTTTCGTAGCTTGTGTTATTTACGACAGCCGAACCAATCAGAAACAGAAACAATGAGATACTATACGACCACTTTCTTCTCAATGCTCCCCCGAAACCCCTGCTCATCATTGGAGATTCATCAATTCGACGGCAGCGGATACTTATATCCGACTAACAATAGAGTTTCCAAGAGAATCATGAAAAGAGGGTGTACCCGCTATCCCTCGCAGTTAGAAATTCACAGAGCAAGAGGTCATCCTAAAACTCTCCGCAATGCAGCTTTCTGCTCCTCGGAAAGCCTGGAAGGATACTTAACCTTGAATCTGAATTTCAGGCTTCCCTTCTTTCCGGGCTGTTTCGAGATCGGCATCCCTTCATCGGGAACCACCAGCTCGAATCCGGGTTTGATGATGCTCGTGATCTCGAGTGGGAGGCACCTTCCATCTAAAGTTGTGATCTCAAACGTCTTGCCGGTGAGAGACTCCAGAAGCGTTATCTCTAGATCAACCAACAGATCATTGCCATCCCTCCGGAAGACGGGATGTGGTTTCTCATCTATGACGAAAACAATGTCTGCAGTAATAACACCCGGTTCCTCGTTACCCTTTTCAGGAAAGGTAACCTTGGTTCCCTTCTTCCAACCAGGTTTTATCTCAATAGATAAAATCTCGACTTTGGTACGGACATTACTGCATCAGAAAATACACGGTCAGACCAAAATGCAACAAAGTTCACTCGCAAGTCATTCATACAAGATACAACAAATTAAGATTTTTGCATCCTCGAAGAAATTGGCCGACTAAGATCAGAAATGCACTTGGCAGAACAGCTAGCTTCATTATGGTTATTCTCTTTTGTACCATGTAGCCTAGAAAAAGCGCTTAAGGGGGAAAAAACATCCTGAATAGCACACGCTGCACCATACAGACCCCCTTTTTTTTATACCACCAACGGCTTTACTTTCCCAAAGGCCATGACAGAATGACAATGGGAACACATAAAGAACTCGTGAGCATCTAGTTGTGTTAGGATACCTCAATCCTCTTAATTTCTTAATATTACCATTGAGAGCATTTGGCATAATTGATTTCTCAAACTGATGCAAGGATCTCAAAACATGTCATCTACTGATATTGCTAGGAAGACTTACAGAGGTTATCTACTGAAGCTATGTTAAGATTCAACAAATAGTTTTGCCAGCCTAAAACCTCATCCTTCCATTCGTCTCCCATTCTTTCAACAACTAAACTCATGAAAGAATCTTCCACGACCCACACGAATCAAACAAATAGTGAAACAACAAACAGAATCTCACTCAAACCGGCAACATCTTTAATTTCACATACCCAGAATAATCAGTGATGGTCCTAGAAATCTTCATGTTCCTCTTAGAACCCTTATACAACTCCTCCAAACTACAAGACAATTCCTTCTCCACCGTCTCCCCTTTCCTCATCCCACCACCGCCGCCACCACTCTCCCCGTTCCTCGTGGTCGTCCT
>LIEC01010441.1:12750-26117 GCA_001925005.1 Drosera capensis | reverse complement strand
ATGCAGCTGAAGAAGGAATCGTTGATGACTATGATGAATCTCGTTTTGGAGATGCTGGTGGAGGAGACGATTATCGAGTAACCCCGCCTCAGGGAATAGGCTCCTGTATGGTGATGGTCCCTCTATCGTGAGGTACTCGTCGATAGATAGGCATAGACATCTCCTCATCCACATACACATCCTTTATCTCCTCATCGAGTCCAATCTTGTCAAAATCATCCCTTTCTCTCCCATGACGTCGTCTGATAGGGGTGAATCATTGGTCTCTTACTTATATTTATTTTTTAGGAATATTTATTCAGCACCTTAAGAAATTTGCATGTATTTGACATCTACAAGATGAGCGAAAAATCAAATAAAGAAGATAAAACAATAAATTTATCTGCAGCCCTCTGTGAATGATCAGTACCACCCCTACCCCTCCCAGAATCTCGTCGTGACATCTAGAAGTGAAAAATAAAAACGATAACAACTTATAATCAATTTTGTCTAAATAAAATGAAAGACTTATATAGGAGAGGTAAGGATTGTCAAATGTATTGATTTTTACTATATATCTTAAATTTATAGGTGTATTACAAACTTATAGTTATAGATCTACAATATATATAGGATAGGGATAAAAAAACTTTTAAGTCATATATATTGTATCTCATATATTTATAAGAACCACTAAAATGATAACTAAAATGGGAATGCAGAGATTGGTTTAAACTGAAGTTGGTTCAAGTACTCATTTTCTAACTCGAGATCGTTTCATCAATGCCCTTAAACTAACCTCATGCCTCAAAAACTTATACGAAGTACTCACTTTCACATTTTAACAAATTTTTGTTTAATTTTGATGTTTAACACAAAACATACACACTAAAAATTCATTCAACATTACCCAAAATATTTTCTATGTAATTGAAATTAAATTTTATTCTTTAACCACATTTAATACTAAAAGTCCAAACATAGAAAACCCAAACAATCCACATTCCATAATCTTCTTCAATATTACACTTAAGTCACATTCATAATCACAATCTCCAGACATTCTACAAGTTCAACATTTCACAATCCGGATCGAGACATACTTTCGATCCCTCCGTCATAAGTATATCATCTAAACATCCTTCGAAACAAGCCAAACATCCAAACAATCTTTACTTCTATATTAATCCAAAAAAATTAATTAAAGAAAATCAAAATTAAGGTTTTAGAAAATCACAACATTTTTCCGCAGAAAATCTGACTATTCTGGACCCGGTCCGACTGCAGACAACGACGGTGACTCACTACTGACGTGGTGACGGTGACCTGCTACTGGCGACGACGGTGCAGCTACTGGAGTGGTAGCGGTGTGATTGAGATTGGTGGTGGTGTAGTGAAGAGTGGTGGTGAGTGGTGGACGATGGTAGTGGTGTGGTGGAAAGTGATGGCGAGTGGTGGTGTGGTGGTTGTTGGCTAAAAGAACGAAAAATGATGGCGGTAGACGACGACAGATTACTCGGTGTGTGCGTATTTTTGAGGGAAAGAATGAGTTGTGGAGAGCAATTCTAAGATCTAAAAACCCGTGTTTTGCGAAGGATATGTTTTTGCCGTCTATAACATCAATATTACGTGAGATTTATCAAGGTTCAAATCTAAAATTGTGCAGTTACACACAATAAAACTCAAAATAACATCAATACGTTATTATTTATTATCATCCAAACTCATGAAATTCAACATGTTTTATCCTAAGATTAGATACAAGGATTATATTAAACGAGCAAATGATAACTTGACATGATAATAGGTCTCACAAGTCACATCTCTAACATTTGACACCTCAAAGTCCCAAATTCACCATGTTCATGGACCAAGATCCCAAAACATGGAGAAAGACATACATGAAACACTCTCATCAACAATCAATCCCATTCATCGTGATTTCCTTGATACTCCTATGTCAAATACAAAATCAACACATTAAATGCAAGATAAACGTAACCACCAAAACAATATTATTTCCATGACATTGATTGAACCCAACCACCACATATATTTGGTTTTGGACTCACATTTGGACCATGATGATGAAAGTGATTCATAGACAAGAACTGATGAATATCATCAGAGAAATATTATCAGTCAACACCAGCCCATCAATTTTTTTTTTTTTTTTTAAAGGAGAACACAACAAGTACTGATAGTATCTGAAAATATTTGCAGAATTTGTCTGGGCAAACAAACAAACATTTAGACAATTCAAAAAATTAATGTTTTTGAGTTGTTTTTTTGTTGGAAATATTTTTGGGTCAGCAGACAAAGTGATCAGTTGCTCTCAGATAAAAAGCCCAGATGCTTCTGATATATCAGAAAAAATAAGGGGTGAATGGGCCAAAGACTTGAGAGTACTTGAGATATAATCGTGGTTTTCATCAGCTTTTTTTCTTGCATTTGGCGTTTTCAATCAGGCGAGACTGATTTTTTTAATGCTGATTTTGGTACATGGGAATCTCATAACTACTCCAAATTCTATTATCTATAACAAAAATAAAACTACGTACATATTGTCTTATTTATATCAAAGATAAAACTATACGGATTTAGATTTATACATTCTGTACATGTTTGTGATAATTTCATTGTATTGACATAACGAATGAAATGAAAGACAAATGGGAGAGTAGGAAATTGAGTAAATAACTCAAATTTGATGATAAAAAAGAGAGAAAGAAAACAATATGAGAAGCATCAAGCATGTGAACAACTACTATTAGAAAAACAACTACTCATTGAGATTATAAGTTTGTTATAGATTTGACGTTTTGGAGCCATAGCATATTGAGAGAGGCCTATCCATATGGAGCTCAATGATTTTAACTTGGGTTCTTGCTGTTTCTTTGGACAAAGACTAGACAATCCCGCAACCTAACCAGGGATTAATTAGCAACAAGGATAGAACCAAGAGACAAACGCCAGAAACATTTTCTATAAATTTAACAAAAATGTCTCAATGTCTGATTCAACTGTCGGTTTCTTATGTTTTGATGATAAATACGTCAACTTATAGTCGCCAACAAGATCATCATAGGAGCAAACACTTCTCTTAATTTTGTCATAGAACAAGTAGCTCGATGCATATGATATGATTTTTTGCCCGTCAAACACTAATCAAGAAGATCATTGATCCACGAGAACTTAATTCTTTTTTGTCTTATAAACATTAGAACAGTCGATATTTGCACCAAAGTTAACTAAAACTTGGTCAACTGCTCTATTATACTTAATTACAGATTAAAAATGAGCCGAGTCAGGATATCCAAATCTTATCCCCCAAAAACAGCACGCGAGCATGTGCCCCATGGGCCATGGCGAAGACTATGAGCCGAACGTGGAGACAAAAATGGCGTCTGTTGGGACTGTGTGGGCTGGGCCTTCCTTGTTGGCCCAGTTGTTATTCAATTTGAGTGGAAGCATTGGACTTGTTTTTATTACTGAATTAATCATGATCATCCTACGTAACAAAAGAATATAATTTTGTCACAAGGGAAAATATGTGAGTGGATCAACAACCACCCCGCAGCTATTGTTTTTTAAAAGGAAATCTTTCGAAGTTTTCTGTTCATCAATCGAATAACTCGTAAATTTGAAGGATCTTTTAAATCAGTTTTCGCTGACGAAAAAAATGCTCCCTTGATCTCTTTTTTTTTTTTGAAAGAGTTTATTGAACCGCTTACCATATGGGATAAGGATTGCTGTTTTTTTTTTTTCTGATATAAATTACACAAATGGTTTTTCATCAATTTATGTGTCATAAATAAAATATTGGAAAATCTTCGATGCTGCGGTAGCAACTGCAGCAGTATCGCATCTACTCCCATGTATATCGTATATCTTGCTATTCCACGGCCAATAAAAGATACAATGAATTTGAAGCAAAATGCATCATACGGTTAGTAGGGGACTCAGTGCTGCTACAACTATTTGGTAACAGTTGCAGCACCAACGACATGGCGATAAAATATTATTAGTATTATGGTTCCAACGATACAAAATTATAAGCGCAATTGCGAGTCAATGCCTAAGCTATCATTTTAGTCATTGTTAATATTATCTACTCATGAAAAGCAGTTGAGATGTTAATGCACGTGTCTGCCTAATTAGATATCTTCAAGTTGAGATTAGGATAACAGCCTTTGGTTGAAGACTTTATTCAAGAATTATAATTACCTGGGGATGCTTAGTAAAACCACAACAGTTCGGTATTATCACGCTTACCAGCACAGAGGGATGCAGACTATAGATAATGAGTAAGAAGTTCCTTGCCTATATAAATTTGAAGCCAAAAATTATTGGACATACATAAACTCAATCTTGTGGATTGAAAATGGTAGACAGTAGTCACCACTACCACGAAAAATACTGATCCTTAACTTATGCTCGAAGGGAACAATGTTACACACTAAACAATGTCGGCATTTCTCCCGTCTCCACCATTATCATCATCGTCATCACCGCCTTAATTAGTGCTTATCGCATACCGCTGAACTAAAAGAACAAACACAGCACCAATGCCCGTAGCGCATCATCTGTCTAGTGTGAAAACCAGCTGCAGTTTTCACAGCTACCTCCTTTTCTGATTGAATTAGCTTCTGATAACACAACACAGACGGCCAGGTTTTTTTGAAGCTATGAAGCTGGGTCTGGCTCAGTCATAACCATCTCGTGATAATAAGTGCCCCGGGCACATTAGATGAGCCTGGGGAAGGTTTAAAGTCATCTGCTAATGTACATGATGTCTTCTTTCTCTACATGCATCTTCCCCTTGTCCCTTCTTTTAGCTCCAACTGTCTGGGAATCAGCATCGTCCCTCTGAAACCAGAAAAAGAAAATGGTAAAACAATAAAACGAATTCATCCACAAGGCCCCTTAGAATCGCACACAAGGAATTCCATCTCTAGTAATTTACGGTGGCAAAACCAGCATCATGACGTATGAGAAGAGCATGAGCTGTCACCTTTCTTAAGACGAAAGACAGATATAAATAAGCCGCTTCCCACTCGTCTCGTGACAAGGTGCCTGTAATTGAGAATGAACATGTCAGCGTTGCCTCTACAATTACAGGATCAACAGAAGGTCGTATTCTTGTGATGTTTCAAAATCATATTCATTTCGTAAAACAACGGACATCAAACTTGGCTTGCCAGTTTTCTGGTGTTACAACTGATGGGAAGCCCATGTCTCCGTTGCAAGTGCAAAATATTACACTTTCTATGGAGAGCCCGGCTTGCAGGGCCAGTTGGACATGGTATCCTTTGGTACTTAAATAGACAGTATCAGCAATGACAGGAAAAAAGTTGTGTTCACTTCATGCAAAACAATCCCGCTTCACGATGTAAAAGCAAAGATTTCATGACTCACTCTGATCTCGGTTGCCATCACCCAATGCGCCAAGTCTCCGCATCAGATCTACATATTCTGGTATCTTCAGATACTCATCCACAAACGTATGGGAGTTCTTCACAAGTACTAGTTCAAAACCACACTGCAAAATCACAACCGGTTTTCCAAGGAACATTATCCCATTGGTCAATGAAGAGATTCATAGGCATGTGACAGAAGTCTACAATGTAGTAGATGCATAATTCAGTAGGAGACTAGGAAAAACAACTATCGCCGAGCAAAGTCTCATACCTTTTCCGCCATTTCCTTGAAAATATGAAAAGGCACAATCCATTCAGGACAATCCACAGCATCCTACAAAAGGAGGTTCAGATCAACAACAAGAGCATGCCGAGTGTTTAAGTAAAGAGAGAAATCTGGAGGCACTTACTTCCAAATGGAACTTATACTTGATTCCAAAAGGGCTCGACGACTTGAATTTCTGAACCACAAAACAAAGACATAACCAGTTACGAATTCAGATATCTACCACTAGATAGCTTGTAACTTTTTCCCTAGGTTGCATTAAGAATGATAGATTGCCAACAAGGAACAGCCCAGAGGGATTATCACTCATGCAGGGTAAACATAAGACAAGAAATGACCTTTTCTGCAAACTCATCGTCAAATCGTACCCAATAGACACTATTGCCAAATGCCAGACCTTCAGCTGTATATAGAAATAGCAATATAAGTCACCTGGTATGGTACAAACTTATAAAATTGGCGGGCAAAGTTGATAAGAACAAGGATGACAAGAATTGTCACAAAAAAGCAGGCCCGCTTCAAAAATACACATAAGACTCCCGTGCACAATCTTATAGGTTATTGCAAGCGCAATGTGTAAGTAGACACCATCCACCAAGAACCGACATGACTTACAATATATATTACAAGTAACGAGAAGTATAAGCATAAGCAAAAGAAAGGAGTTGCATCCTATGTGCCACGACCTGGTACATCTTAAGGTGAGGTGACTTTGCACAGTATTGAATGGGCACGCGATCATCAAAATATCCCACCGTAATTGAAAAGTTAACAGAATCTCTATTTTAACTTTATTAGGCCTCATTTTAAAGGTTCCTGACAACCAAGGTCAATTACAGCATAGAAGGGGACGACAAGTAATCACAAGGATAAATAGAGAGAAACCTTCTCTTAGCTTCTTGATGATAACATTGGCATCAGGCATGGTTCCAATGAAGATGCCACCTGGACGAAGTAACTTCGAAACATTTTCTAACGCTCGCCATGCACGTGCCTCAGTAGACCATGAATAATGCATGGCAAACTGCAGATACCAATGAATACGTCACTCAAAACATAGTACATTCTCAGTTTCTCACAGCCATATCGACCAATCAAAAGAGGAAAGATCATTAAGGTGCATTCAAATCCAAATTTTAGCAACAAGCAGGCAAGTCCTTCTGATTTGCTACCAACTAAAAAAAACTGACCTGACAGCTGCAAACATCGAAAGGTGCATCATCTACCAAAACTTTATCAAGATGAGCCTGAAAACCACAAACAATAGTTAATTTCACAAAGAGAACTTCAGGCAATGCTTTCTGTAAAAAGCTCCACAGAAATCTATACTTGAGATAAATGATCCGCTCTAAAGAGAAACTAACGTTTTTGTTTTCCAAAAGATGTATTTTAATATCTACGAATGCTAAGATCAACTAAGCCCACCTCAAAACAATCGCCACAAATGAGGCGAGCCGGAAAAGTGAACTTCTTGCGCCGTTGACTTTGATCAGCATCACCATTATATCTTGTACGACAATCCTCAATCTGTTTATTATTTTAGGAGTATAAATAAGAGTAAGGACTCAAAGGAGACGAAACAATGCAGTTAAGACAATGTAATGAGCAGACATAAAATTTACTTTGATAGGCTACATTTTGTTGATTAAGCAAACAAGAAAGGAACTTCACCCATTTATAGTTAAACCACTAGAAATTTAACAATAAAAGAGAACACCGAGTATATGTGCAACAGGAGAATCTCCAACGTCAACTCTAGACTCCAGCAAGAGAAAATTAATAGCCATGCAACCGGTTGACTCTAAAAGACGAAAATTTCTTCCTCCCCACAAAATTACCACACAATCTGTTTCGCTTGCTTCACGCTTTTAGTGTACCTCCAAGGCCCAAAAGACCCCCAGTTCTAGAACCTGAATTGGCCTCTGCATAACTTAATATAACAATAACAAAACAAAACATATAACCTTCCACAGCACCCTTAAACTGAAAACCCTACTGAAAGCTATACAATTTGAAATATTATAAGTCATCAGCCAAATAAAAGAATGAACCAAACAACATAAATCATAGACTTGGTAGATTGGACAAGACATACATCCACCACCGTATTTTGAGTGATAACATAAATTTTCACTCAGTACCCAAACTGCAACAAAATGCAAGGGCACAAAAGAAGCTGCATAGTACCGATCCTTCAGCAATGTCGATCCCAACATAGTATCCGACCCTTGCTTTGTCCCATTTGATCAAATCACCGCCCTACAACTTGCAAAAAGATAGAAATAAGGGCACAACAAACATTTCAACCATGAACTGCCACTATTCATAAGAAACCTCAAAGCACCTTTCCACATGCGAGATCCAGGACGGCATCCCCAGGACGAGTATAAAGCTGTATTAACACACTCTTTATCTGCACAAAACACACAAAACACATATAGAACAACCAAATCACACAAAACACAACCAAGAAATGACATTAAAACCATCAATGAAAACATCAAAGAATACCCAATTGTTAAGTTTCTTTAAATGAATGATCGGACTCGCTTCACGCTCCTCCAACGTCTGGTTGCTTCTGGCACTGTAATGATCCGCCACTTTCCGAGCAATAATCTTCGTGCTTTCATCTTCCGAATATCGCCCATCACCTTAAACCCATGTCTCAATTATCAGAATTATGCTTTATAAATTAGAACACACCAAATCAACACTTCAACAATATGTCAATAAACCATCCCTCCTAATAGCTAAGCATCCCAACCATATCACTAGCATCAAAATTAAAAGTAATGGAGCAACTAAGCAGCTTCTCCATTGACAATGGTTCAACAAAGGATGAAACCTTTTGAATTTCGGTTCTCAATTTAGCAGAACCAAAACATCCAAGCAATTATTCATCAAAATCAAAACTTGGGAACTCAAAACCAACCAAAAAACCCTAATTCGAAAAACCCAAAACAATCCAAAAATCATCTCCTCCACATGAATCAAAAACTCAAATCAAAATATCTAGTTGGGTCAAGAAATCACCATCGTTGTTATATCTGGGTCTAGATTGGGGGCGATAATTGGAGCTCGATGGAGATTCTGGGTAGCTGCGCTTCATGGTAAAAATCGAAACTTGATTAAGATTTGAGATTCAATTGGGGCTAATTTGATGATGACAAGGTGGATGATGCTTGAATTGGTTTAGGGGTTCGATGAGGGACTTTGTCGGAGAATAGGGGTTTCTGTCGCCGGCGATGGAGGAGATTTGTTGGGAGAGAATAGAGCGAAATTTATGCAGTTTGTGAATATGGATCATGAGTTATGAAACACCTTCACGTGACCATTTAAAAACTCTAACTCATTAAATATAATTGGGTTTTTGTAATATAAATATTTTTATTTTTTTTATTTTGAAATAAATTTTCATAATTCTAAATTAATCTTGTAAATGATTATATAATGAACAAAATAATCTATTTTTTGTCTAAAAATTTTATAATTCCAATAAAATCCCTTAAGCTATTTATTTTAAGATAAAATAATCCATATTTTTAAACAAAATAATCATGTTTTATTATTTTTTTTCAAATTATTATTTATTTTATCGAAAAATATAAATGAATTAAATATGAATTTAAGATATTCTTGAAATATCTCAATTATATTGTTAAAAATTAAAGAAAATATAGATTATATGGATCACTTTATCTCATAAATAAAAATTCAAGAGACTAATTTCAAATTATAAAGATTCAAAGAATTTATTTGGACTAAACGAAAATTTAAAGGACTTATATGATAAAAATCTAATATGATTTGTGCTTAATGTTTATACTTGCTTTTTAATTTAATCGTAACTTAAAGACTGCGTGCGTGGATGAGACGGGAGACTAGAGAGTGACCAACAATATCCATTGCGGATGAATGAGAGAAAAAAATAGGAATATTATGAAAATTAATTTTGGGATAAAATGTTATTTTATTTTATTTTAGGGATAAATTGGAGTAAAATGATTTGATATAAAATGAGTAATAGAGATACCAAGATGATTTTTATAGGACGACCAAATACGAAATTCGTTTTATATTTTTTTTAAATGTTCAATTAAACTCATATTTCATTGTTTATCTCACGATAATAAATACTGAGTACATGGTTGGGCAAAACAGGACTGCACACCCCATTTCTATGACACTCCAAAGTAAAATTCGTCATAACCTGTGCTACGCCGTTTGCCTCACGAGACATCAATGAACTAACAAAGTCTGAAAAACGGGGAATCATAGATATGCAGTCTTCTATTATTCCTCCTACGTGTGAAAGTTAGTCACCTTGCCCCTTATTTGTTTGATTGCTTTAGTTTAGGATGCATATTAGGCTACTGTAAGGCTTTATAAAGGCCACAACTCTGCGAAGCAATTATATGAAGAAAAGCTTCTGATATCGCCTACTTTCTAAGCTATTTTGTTTGTTCTTTTCTTTTCATCTCTTAATCTCTGCCAATGCTCGACTACTGACAAGGTAAGGCGGTTTGATGTCACCGCCATGGACCCTTTTGTGAATAATGCTAAAGCAAGTCTTGAATATCAAGAACAGCTTTGAAATGTTATTTGCTGATAGTGTCAGATACAGGAAATATGAATGTTAATAAGAGGTTGGCTTTGTTCGACAAGCCAATTGTGAAACAGGAGCTCTGCAAGAATAGAGGCAAGCTCAGAAGATTCGCATTTAGTTACTCCAGTTAAGTTAAAATTAGGTCACTCTATTAGCATTGAGGTGATTTGTCAAGTTTAACACAAATCAAATTCCAGTTTAGCTTCTCTTTCTCGAATTGATGTCCGTCGATATAGCATTGCTGCTCAAGTGTACTTTTTGTATATCCTCGTGCAACTCACGTTGTTTTATCTGATACCGATAGTGCCTAATGCTCGAGATTTCGCCCTAACATTCACAGATTTCGTGGTCCAGTTCGTATACTGCAAAACACTTACATTAACCTGGCTATGCTGCAACAGATGAATAAGAGATAAAACCAATACAGTCTCCTGCTATACCATGTAGCCGCGGTACGTCACCGGACAAATATGATCATTGTTGACACATCTTCACACGGAATTTGACGTTGAAGAGATGGTGATAAAATCTGGAGATATTTTACTTGTATCATGCTATCATGTCATTGTTGCTGAACCACAGAGATGCAAATGAGCAAATCTTTCACTCAATTTTCTAGTTGTGGAACAGCTAATCATAGTATCAGGTGAATTGTGCCCACCTACCTATGAATCAGATTCATCGTTTGTGGCACTCATAACACGAACCTATTATTGCTGTCGAATAAACAGACATCCTGAGATAAGTGCATGATCGTCGATTTCGAACTAAATGTGGAGAACCAAAACCTATTTCTAAGGGATGACGAAGATTTTCGTTATAGTTACGCTCTAAATGGTCGTCTGCATTGCGCAATGACCCCCCGACAGGGACTCTTCAGCAGCTAATTGGTTGCAATGGCTGCACCTCCATCGTACCTGATTCTGAATTTGAGATGTTGTGCACTAATACTTAATTCAACAATTCCGAGTTATAATTATCTTTCTCAATTCATTTTCTTAATGTTTGCTTTCAATATTTTCAGCAGCCGTGGAAGGTTGTTTGTCACGCATTCAGTGGTTTGGTCATGGAGAACAATGCGTGTCGAATCGCACGCGGAGAACAAGATAAGGTGATACATTGGCAAAATTTTCACATCATGTCTCATGGTTTCGATCAACTCCAATCTCCACCGAACTTGTAGGTGACACAATATATATGGAGCTCGATAGTCATTGATGTACTCCACACATTGTGCCCTCATGTTCAAGCAAGCCTAAAATCTTGTGTTGGTGAAACATATCTGCATATATGCTTCTGGTATATGAGATTGTATCATGTTTTGGTAGTTCGATCTATATATACATATTTCTATTGAACAAAGGTTTATTGGTATGTTTAGAAGCATTGCTTACACTTATATCAGCGAAAAAAACGACTAAAGTTGCTTGTAAACATTTTAGACTGTGCTCGTTTTCTTTTGTTGTATCTTTTCGCTACATGGTATAAATTTTCTAGATTAGACGCATAGTGCCTAGGCAAAGTCGAGTGGTCGTACACATGATACTTAGATCATGAATACATAACTAAATGGTTTATAGGTGATCTTCTATTTTCATTTGATGCACCAATAACATGTTACATGTAGTACACATAAATTATAACAACCAACCCATGAAGGATCATTTTGAATGTGTTTCGTTTCATGAATGATCCAAGTGCCCCCTATCAAATAGAGCCTTTAAGAATATGTGATGCATTTTGTTGGCAGATATATATAGTACTAGTCCCCGCTAGCTAGTTTAGTAGTAGTATGTTTTTGCATGGGTGGCCTTTTTCTTGATTGATGACCACTAGTGTTTAAATACAATTCATATTTTGCATACGATACTCTCGAAATGGGATCGTTTAATACACCCGTTTCATCTAATTAATCACGATAAATTTAAATATTGTCAGGTTATACGAGGATATGTGCTCATTCTCATTAATATCGATCTAATTATCATATTATGATCTTCACATTATCCGTTTCGTCCTCAAAGATAACATATACCAACCACAACACACTCTATCCTATGTACTTAAAATTGGAGCTTGAAACATGAACTATGTATATCTACCATTCAAATTAGTTCTTGCTTCAATCTACAATAATGAATCATTTGCAAGATTATGGTTCATTGATGTGGTTTGTTGCTTCCTATAACATGACATTGGACGATATTCAATATGCAATAGAAATCTACATTGATCCTAACAGTTATGATCGTTAGAAATTGAAATATAGACATTCTGATCGGATTAAGATAACGACTTTATGGTTAAAACGAGCTAATCTGTTTTCAGCCCCGGCATAACAACCTCTATAAAATCACATCACAGCATTTTCCTCCGACCAAAATAACCGTCTCTTCTCCACCCAACACCAAAACATAGAATCGCCGGCGACCGATCGATCCATAGATCGCTCGCCGGCACCACCATCGCGCCACCAATGAAGTTCCTCCTCGAATGCGTCACCTGTTGCCGCACCACCACAACTACAGACCCACCACCTGATCATCACCATCCCCTTTCCCCTTCATCCCCATCATCGCCTTCCCTTTCGTCCCCGAAATCGGAGGAGACGCGGTCCCTCGTTAGGAGGAGGAGGAGGAGGACGGCGAGGGGAGGGGAGTGGAGGCCGTCGTTGTTGGCCATATCGGAGGAGGGGACGACGGAGAGCGTGGAGAGGAAAAGGATTGTGGATGATCGGAAACGGGTCGTGGTGGAAAGGAAACGGTGTGGTTTCGAGGCGGGGGCGGGGCATCATCGGAGTCATCATGGAGGACATGAGCGGTTCGCGTAAGTTAATCAACCATTTGTTTATGATTAGCAATCTTGTTAGATATACATTCTTGCGGCGGAGCTTTGGACCTCCGATGGAATTGATTTCTCGATACGGTATCAGATCAGGTCGTGACAATCTGGTCGACTTATATTGTCCATTTCAATGAATGATTTTGGTTTTTTGGGTCTTGTTGTCAATCTGTTTGGACCCAAGCACGAGACAAGGGCTCAATCCTGAAAAACTAGTATGATAAAAGGGAGAACG
>LIEC01010441.1:0-12730 GCA_001925005.1 Drosera capensis | reverse complement strand
TTGCTTCAATCTACAATAATGAATCATTTGCAAGATTATGGTTCATTGATGTGGTTTGTTGCTTCCTATAACATGACATTGGACGATATTCAATATGCAATAGAAATATACATTGATCATAATTGCTTCAATCTACAATAATGAATCATTTGCAAGATTATGGTTCATTGATGTGGTTTGTTGCTTCCTATAACATGACATTGGACGATATTCAATATGCAATAGAAATATACATTGATCATAATTGCTTCAATCTACAATAATGAATCATTTGCAAGATTATGGTTCATTGATGTGGTTTGTTGCTTCCTATAACATGACATTGGACGATATTCAATATGCAATAGAAATCTACATTGATCCTAACAGTTATGATCGTTAGAAATTGAAATATAGACATTCTGATCGGATTAAGATAACGACTTTATGGTTAAAACGAGCTAATCTGTTTTCAGCCCCGGCATAACAACCTCTATAAAATCACATCACAGCATTTTCCTCCGACCAAAATAACCGTCTCTTCTCCACCCAACACCAAAACATAGAATCGCCGGCGACCGATCGATCCATAGATCGCTCGCCGGCACCACCATCGCGCCACCAATGAAGTTCCTCCTCGAATGCGTCACCTGTTGCCGCACCACCACAACTACAGACCCACCACCTGATCATCACCATCCCCTTTCCCCTTCATCCCCATCATCGCCTTCCCTTTCGTCCCCGAAATCGGAGGAGACGCGGTCCCTCGTTAGGAGGAGGAGGAGGAGGACGGCGAGGGGAGGGGAGTGGAGGCCGTCGTTGTTGGCCATATCGGAGGAGGGGACGACGGAGAGCGTGGAGAGGAAAAGGATTGTGGATGATCGGAAACGGGTCGTGGTGGAAAGGAAACGGTGTGGTTTCGAGGCGGGGGCGGGGCATCATCGGAGTCATCATGGAGGACATGAGCGGTTCGCGTAAGTTAATCAACCATTTGTTTATGATTAGCAATCTTGTTAGATATACATTCTTGCGGCGGAGCTTTGGACCTCCGATGGAATTGATTTCTCGATACGGTATCAGATCAGGTCGTGACAATCTGGTCGACTTATATTGTCCATTTCAATGAATGATTTTGGTTTTTTGGGTCTTGTTGTCAATCTGTTTGGACCCAAGCACGAGACAAGGGCTCAATCCTGAAAAACTAGTATGATAAAAGGGAGAACGTTTTGACTTATGATCCATTACATAATTTCCCACGTAGTAGATGAGGGTAAGAGTATTGTAGATGGTCCTTAACAAGGGCAGGGGTGGGTATAGGCGTTGATAAGGAAAATCATTGTAATGTTGAAGTTATAGTGTCTCGTTCGGTTGGAATGATAAACGGATTCTAATTTCTAAATCAAACAGGCGCCGGGATTTGAATCTTATGAGTGAAAACCATATGTTAAGGATGCTTTTTCTTCATTTTGTGTCAGTTCTGGTTTAATTAAGAATTATGGTACCTAATGTGCGTCATCTCTCAGAGGAGCTACTGATAATTGCATTTGGGAGCTGTTGCCTACCAGGATCAGCAACTAATATGAATCGAGCCGAAAAAGAACTTGGATACTTTCCCTGATTAAGGCCTGTTTCTATCATTGTCGTGCTTATTTTTAACATTAGGCGCTTATAGGCTCATGAACTACTAGTACTTTCATGTAAGTGTCGCGAATTGGGCCGGTTAGAGCTACCCTTGAACTAAACGGAGACACAGTCAGTAAAGGATTTCATCTGGGCAATGACAGTTAGAACATACCAATCGTCATTTTGGCGGTAATTAATATTTGTGTGTGAGCCGTTAGGAGATCAATTTTAGACATCAGATGATCATTTTAATCTATGCTTTCAAGGCTGATAGTGATAGAAGAATGCATCAAATCCTGTATTGTAAGATTGTTCATGTTTTTTAATGGACAGGAATGAGCCAATTCCAATGGTTGTCCTGGCTTTCGCTCATACGCCGTTCATGTTCTGATCTATTTCTGTAAGTAATTTTTCTTTCTGGTTTTGATCACACAACTCAACTGTAAGAAAACTGGTGTTGTTTTGTACATGTACAAAAGCAAAGGAAAAATTGATTACAGCGCTGTTTGTATCTTTTAACCTCTGTATGAATTTCCGCCCTGATCGTTAAAGCCATTTTTAGCCGAGTTGAAGTTTATGAGTACTCTGTCAAATTTTACAGCAAGAGATTAAATTTTGATGCTTGTCAGATGTCTTCATTGAATTGAAATTGAAGAATACATCCAGATTACTTCTTTTTCATATATATATATATAGAGGTGTGATTAAAAATCCATTCACTGTTTCTGTGACGCTTGTAAATTCTGGAATTTAGCAAGCTTATATATTAGCTGAGACGCGATGACCATGGAGTTCATGTTCAGCGTCTCTGGCGGGATGAAAAACCTGCACAATTCTGCATTACATTCTGGAATCACCCGTAGGAACATTCCCATCACTGATTCTGAAACATTTGACAAGCATCAGTGAACTCGCTATTTTTGGTGCAATACTACTGAAAAAATTGAATCCCAAGGCATGTATGCTCTATAACAGACGCTGTAACATTACACTGAAGCATGGTCAACAGCAGGCGAACAGCATATTTAGTTCATCAGAGTTCTACATTTGAGCACTTTGATATATTTGCTATCACTTACCATACGAGTCTCACAAACTTGTAGGAAGCGATTTCTCACCAGGTAGGTTGAGGATGCAACGTTATCACCTTCATTGACAGGTTAGGTCGTCAGGCACACTATTATACCAGATGCTGCTTTGCATATCCAACAATCCGCAACTCCTCACACGAAACAGAACGAAGTTAAAACACTCTGGACCTAGAAGAGCCATCTGATGAGATGAGAGCATGTAACAAATTTTATTAGATCTTCTATAAATACTAGTCACACCCGAGCACGGAAGAAGACAGTAAAGCAAAAGATCCCTCTAAACTACTACATTTCTAAGATATTACAAGGAATGTTACATATCTAAATACGTCAACCCTATTGTTTTCTACCACGAGCCACTCGAAACAGGACGACATTATACACTCAGTGCCACGCCGAAGCAGAAATCAGCATCCTGTCCTCCCATCCCAGAAGCATAGCTCCATCTCTCTCCACCAAGCTGTAATGCTCCGAATAACATCCTAGCAAGCCCCTTATCACAGACGTAACATAAGAGTTCAGCGGATACTGCTGGAACCCCGCCATGGTGAACCTAGACTTCCACTTCCCAAACAGTTCGTGGCGTTCCACCCTCTCCATCCCCTCACAGGCAATGACATTGACGATGTCCTTGGCGAGGCAGTGTTGCTCCACGTTAATCCTTTCCTTGCTTTCCCTTGGCATTGTCACGTCAATGGACTCGAACATCGCCGTGTAGAAGTCCAGTGCTTCGATGAATCGAGTGAAGAAAGGCGCTGTGTTGGTGTTGGATTCCTGCTCAACCAAGGTGGCCACCTTCGGAGAAAGGGACTTCACCATTCTCAGCAGCCCGTCTCTCGGGTTGCTCACATGAACACTCTCATCCGGTGTATGGTGCAGCTGTAGAGGAAAGTTGACGGCCAATGCCTCGCCGGGCCTCACATCAAGCATATCCCTGGTGACATCAGGACTAAAGACGGGTATTGGATGGAATTCTACAGGGATGTGGAACTTCTCGGATATTGCTGCTAACCGTCTGCCCACTGCCTCAAGGTCAGCCCCACGAGCATACTTCGAAACAGGATCATCAATACCTGTGATCCGAACATGAGGAGGCCCACCTGGTTTTGCCGCAAGCGCTTGTAAGAGAGTCAACCATTGTGTACCCTGCGCGATCTGGAAGTCTACAATGTGTATCCGATCCTCCGTCCTGCAAGCGTCGGCTATCGCTCCATTGGCCGCCATGTAACCAAACTTCAGATAAGGGCAGACTTCATAAAGAACCTGCATGTAGGAGAGCAAGTCCTTCCCTAGAGGCTCCTTGCACCTGAGAGATCGATAGATGTTCGTTCCTGAAGACTCCTTCCTAGCAACCAGCCCCTCGATCATATATGCTCCAAGGCGCTGAATAGGTTCCCCAGAGACCGAGACAGCGGCCTTGGCCGCAACAACAAGCCTTTCAAAATCATCTAACCTGTTCTCCGATAAAGCTCTAGCACATTCAATCAGCAACTGTTTCAAGTTTCCAGAAGGCACACTGCGAGATGAGGCTGCTTCACTAGCTTTCTGGCGGCTTTCCACACCTTGACTTTCATGCCATGGATTGCTTCCTCGGGAAACATGTACTGCCTCAGGACGAACGACAAATGAAGTCTGTGGTTCTAAATTCCAAGCCCTCGATCTCGGATCGGGTACATGGGGCTGCCTGCTTTCAGCAGAATGACTAGGTGCAGCTCCATCCGCTTCTCGGTCATCAGTCTCCATGAGTTCACTTTCTATTTCTTGCAAAACATGCTCTACTCTTTGGCCACCGCCACTATGTCGCGGCACCAGAATCTCCCCAGAAGGGAGCAGCAATGTGTTGCAAAGACAATCCCCTGACGAGCTTGACTGCAGATACTGACTACTGTCTTCAAAGGGAGAATCCGAGGAATGACTGGATCCTGATAGGTTCCCCGTGGAGCACTGATGCTCTTGGCTGCAACTCAATGTGGCGAGGATGTCGGAGTCCAAGTGGGTCAAGAAGGGTGAGGTCGGAGAGTTTCTTAGATTCAGTTTCAGAGACTCGAACAATGCAGTTGGCACTGAAGGTGGAGTAAGCTGAGAAGATGATGGATAAGTCGAATCTGTACTGTTGCCAATGGAACCGTATCTGATGTAATGGCTTGAGTCCATGCTAAGTCTTATTGTTCCATAGAACCCAAAACAGCCCAACCTTTTTGTCTGCGAAGAAGCAAAAATCTTCAAAATACAAGGGAACTATCTGAAATCCCTGCAAAACGAGTACAAGAAGAGAAGGTTACTTCACCTTTATAAACCCCAAGGATCAGAATTCAGAACACAAACGCGGCAGCTAAGCTGTCAATACTGAAACAACTCACCATATCATGTAACAGAAGAAAAAATCGACACGAGTAGACAAGGCACATTACATAACGAGCATAATCTTGAGAGTTTGGAGAAACATTTTTCTTCCCATGACATCAAGAATTAAAGAACCTGAAGCAAGAAACGCTTGTCCATCAAGGATAAACATTGACAAGATAATTGCCACCAAATATACATAGCATCCATCACATATTGCATCCCGTCTTCATATCACCAAATGTTTCTCACGGTAAGTCGATTTCACCGTCCAACCATCATGCTACTTAAGTACTCAACATTTCCTCTCCACGCCTAATATTTCATGATACAAACAAGGTAACACTAATGAAGGCAAAGATGTCAGTCCAAGTATGCTACTGGATACGGATTACCCCATTTCTTCACTGATCAGAATCACACCTATCCATAGAAATACAATCCTATCTAGGGCAGGCACTTCGCCGTGGTGTATCGACTCTATCCAGGTCTGCTACCTATGTATAGAGCCGATGCCGTTGGCGCTAGACAAAGAAACAGTTAACGACTTAAGTTGCTGCAGCCCATAGAATTTGTCCACTGATTCGACAACAGTTATGTGTGGCTGGCTTGCTCATCACATTCTTTCACAATACCATTTAAGTACCCCATCTCCCATCTCATCCCTCTTCACCGAATCGCCAAATCACACTTTTTTCTATGTGGCATATGCATTCCTGATTGATGAAACAACGAAGACTACAACATTTGGAGTGTTAAGATACTCATAGTATCTTTTTCCTGTAATATCATTGCAAGTTTTTTATAGTAGTATTATGTCTCAGTACTACCAAAAAATCCCAACTGATGATGAGTCAGTTCGGATATTAAAAAAAAAACCCACTAATATGTTAGAAACTCCACGGCATAACCCCAGCCAGGGAGCATCACAATCGGCAATCCGTGCGCAAACGAGAGCAAATCAAGGCTCGATTCGCACAGAAGAGGGCAGATTCTGGCCTGTCGAGCGAGGAGCGGCCTGATTTCATCATCCATTATTAGAAAGGTGTGGCTGATTCCGGCACCCACCGAGCAAACCATTTAACATTCACAAAAAAAAAAAAAAAAAAAAAAAAAAAAAGAGAAGAAAAAAAATCGCACACAAGAGAGGGGGGGAAATTACACGGGGAAAATTAATCCGAAATTCAAGACCTGAAATGAGGAAACAAAGTGTCGAGAATTATCCTCCTGTGTTTGTTTCTGATGCTGCTGCTTCTTCTTCTTCGGCCGCCTGGGGAAACTTGGATCGAAAGAAGGGAAAAAAGGGGGGAGGGGGGGGAAGGGGGGGCAAGGTTTTTGTCTGGGTGTGTGGGGTTTTGGGGTGTGAAAGGAGAAGGTGGCCGAAATCTGGTATTTATAGAACACACCCTGCGATGGAGAAAGGAAAGTGAGACAGACCAGAGGAGAGGACTTTTGTACGGGTAACTCCCAGAACAAGGACGGATTGATAAATCCAAAATCCAAGCGTGTTTGACTTCTCATGATAATAAATTTATATTAACCTTGTGAAAAAAAAAATATGTCGTAAGATAATAAAACATTTGAATTTATATATTATTATTTTATTATTTTATAACATAATCAATATTTATTTATTTTTATAATCTCAAAATATGTATGCATCATATCAATATTTAATGTTCTTACCGTCCCAAAAAGATTGTATTATTTTGACCGGATACGCTTGTTGATAAAAGGTTTGATTGATGTTATGAGACGATCAAATACTGTTTTTTGAAAAAAAAATATCCTGAAACATGTAATAATAGTGAACGTTACGTCTTATAATTGTGGATCATTACAAAATTTAAATCATGTCATTTAGATATGGAACAAAATCTTTCAAATTATATGTTGAATAGTAAAAAAAGAAATAAATGTTGCAATAATTATGATACGAAAATAGTTACATCTTCATATACTTCTGTTATAATATCAAAACAATTATCATTTATTATAATGCATCTCATCATCTCCTCTCACAATCATATTAAATTTCATCATCATGAAGAAATATTATTTTCTTCATCAATCACACAAAAATTCAACACGTACATAAATTCACATGTTCGATCAATCGATTGATGACACGGAATGAGTATTATATAAAGTTGATCATGTGATTTCCTCACTTGTAAAACTTCTCAAGGTTTGTGCATCTCAAGGTTTACACCACCAAAAATGTTTACCCAAATAATCTCACCACAAATAAAAATATGCGGATAAAATCCTTATAGGACAGGATGATATTCAAAACTTTATCTTTAGTTTTATATAAAGGTATTGTTTTTTAATATCGTGTCTAACTCTTTGCCCTCTCGTTTGGGTTGTTTATAACTATTTTTTATCAACTTTCTCAACCATAAAATATCACTAAGAATGTGTGACTGAAATTTTTCAGAAAATGCTCTTGATATTGTCCTAGTAATAACTGTAACCAATGTTGCTAATGTTGTCTTTATCGTGAGACTTTCGTCGGATGGCGCGTCCACGCGGCATCAAAGAAAGTTGAGTTCCGACTAGGCCATGTCCTTTTCATCGCTATCTGAAATTTTATTCCCTGATTTGATCTTTGGAGAAGGTCGTTTGCCTTTTTTTTTTTTCCTTTTTTATGTGGTTTTTGAACTATATAAGGTGGTTTTTGACTTATATTAGGTGACTGTTGAATTATTTTCAGGTGACCTGTGATCTATATTAGGTGGTTTTTGAGTGCGATGCAGAACATTCCTTCGCTTAATTTTCAGACCCACGCGCCGGTGCGAGCCTGAGAGGGAAGTGGTCGACACGCGCTGGAGGGGTCTGTGTCAGCGTGGGAACGGAAGTTTTGGGGAAACTGTGGGTGAGGAGAGGAGGATTAGATTTTAAAGAAGGCAGGAAAAGGAGCTATCTGGACTTCGACAGCGGAAAGCATGGATTTTTCGAATCCACACTTTGTGCTTACATGAGTTATCATGTCTTTCTCTCGTAAGATATATTATCGTTCCGCATTTTTTATTTCACGAAGGATTCCTTCCGTGAGAAATAATTTTTTTCCATCACACTCCCAGAACAGGAGTTTGAGATCTAAGAGCAAGTCGTCCAATACAATTTTTATATTGATTGAATTGAAAATATTAAATCGAGACAAACAATAACAATGATACATGATTTAATTGAAAAAATTCGAGTATCAACATAAAAATTCTCACAAATCACATTATCACAAACCAATAACAAAATACCATGCGAAAAAGAGATTATAAAACATATAGAATCGTAATAGATCACAACTCAACGCATATTAATTCATAAGGACAAATAATAATATAGATTGCATTTATAGATCTACAAAAATATGATTGAAATAAATCTAATCTCATAATCGTGACTCGAGACGGACATGCCGTGCTCAATGTCCCAGGGTTGTCCTTGGACCCCTTCTATTCACCCGGGAACGGAACCCCTATACTAGATGAGCGTAGCACACATCAAACAGGACGTGAAATAATCAAAAATCTCAACATTTATGACATATCAAACAATGTCTCAAAAAAAAGTATGTACATTCCAATTGACAAACATAGTTCATGGCAAAATTTACTCTTTGTCAAATATTTTGTCATATTTGATAATGCAAATAATAAAAATTATTTTTTATCTATCTATAAAATTTGATGAATAAATTCCAACACGACAAGAACAACCTGTGTGATCTATTTCTATCCATTGATATATCACATAGGGATAATATAACATGACTATCATTGAGACAATGCCGTTAGATTTTAATAATTTGTTACTATTTATAGTCAAAATAAAGCTTATCTATGTCAAAATGCCTTGTATCATTGGGCTGCTATAAAAGCATTAAAGATAATATTACTTATATCATTTTATATTAGTGTTATATCCTCTTCACATCTTAACGAAAACCTTTTCTTTCCTTTCCTTTAAAAGAAATTTCTATTACCTTGTTATAGACCATTTTACCTTGCTTTTTTTTAATAATATATTGTATTGTTTTGGTTAAGATTTTTTTTTCCTTTTCATCGAATGGTTAAGATTAGTTAGTATTATGTGGTCGCTCTTACTTGGAAAAATCTTCTGGTTCTGACCCTATGGTCATTGAAGTATGTGCTAAAATGCTGTGTGTATATAGAGAAGTAGAATGTCACCAATTCATTTCATTCGTTTGCGTGTAGGTCAACATCTCAAAATGAAAACATTGAAGTTTCCAACCATGTACATATAATCTTGCTAAATAAACCCTTACTATTGTTTTTCAATACATATGCCCTCGTGCAATCAATATGTCATTCATAAATAAAATTAATTTAAAAATTCTATGTCTATAATATAGAACAAGGGCATGTGTGCTATGAACTACCCACTTAGAACGTTCCTGCCTTTTCCCCATATCTAAGCTAATCCTTTATCCTAAAACAATAAGTTCATTAATTCATATTGGTGAAAATGTGTTTATATATATATATAAAAATAAGTTTCTCTACAATATTTATTTTTTTCTTTTTTGAATGATACTCCCTACGTCTCATAAATTTTACAACGATACGTACTTTGACACGTTTTTCTCTTATTCTTAACAATGTTAGAAAATTTTTAAATCGTTTCGAGATTAAAATTCATAACTTAATCTATCATTGATGTTTCATAATAATTTTATAAAAAATAATATTTGATCGTAGTAAATTACGTCTCAAACTACGTATCGTTGCAAAATATATAAAAAGAAAATAATAATATTTATTTTCTTATTAATTCCGGATAAGGGGGCAACAACTGTTGCCTCCCTCACTCCTTTTTTTTATATTCAAAAATCTAAAAAATCAAAATCTTTTTTTTAACAAGATGTGAAGGGACAGCAGCAGCTGCCTATATTCCTTGCTTATTAATATCAATTTAAATTTTTTATAAAATTAATTTTTTAATATGATATCAAAATAGATCGTAATAAGAAATCACCGATCTTTATTTATCCCCCTTTTACCTTCTTTTGGGACTTGTATAGGTTAGATCAGTACATCCCTTTCCACATTTTCAAACACCAATGAATGGCTGGGAAGTATAGGGACTATCCAACATAGTTTTTACGAAATTAATAATTAGTCGTTGATTTTGATTTAGGTAAAGGGACAAAATTAGTCAATCGAAAGGGACAAAATTAGTCGCACATGTACTTTGATTTATGTTCTACTTTTGAGTATAAATTATGATTTGCATATGACAAAGGTAATGGGACGATTGAATTTTATTTTAATATAAAAATAAAATTAATCAAAATATATGTTGAATAATATTAATATCATTTTTTATAAGTGTTGAAGCAATCATACAATGACGGTAATACTCCATCCGTTTCATTTTGAAGTTTAAAACGAACATTTTAAAATACGTGGTGTAAAAAATATGGAATGAAAGGAATAATACTCCATTTGACATAACAAAATTACAACCAATTAATTTATGTATCTGTTGACTTTTGATGTAAAGTCTAAATTATCTTTTGGTTTTGGTGGATGAGAGAAATGAAAAAAAGAAGATGAAGAAAAAGAAAAATAGTGACGTGACTTGATTTAATATAAAATAAAAAATTAAGATATTTTTATATTTTTATTAAAAAAATTCAAATATAAAAATAATATAATTTAAATAGGACTATTTCATTTTAAAAAATATTATAATTTTGTTACAACGAAAAAGTAATTTTTAACATATAAGCATCATTAAACTCAAACAAAAAATAAAACACATAGATGATGTCATGACACATCATTATCCTGCCTAATTCACACATGGCATCATATATAAAAATCAAAACCCAAAAAAAAATCTTTATTCGCCCGCCCAAATGTTTGGTTGTGAAATCCTCAAAAGATAAAGCGCACTTGATTTCACACGCACACACTAATATGATAATTACAATTCACACTTAATTTAAAAAACAAATCCTCTAATCAAAATCACACACGCGCTCCTCCCTTCACGCGCCGCGATTACCCAACCACCCCATCCTACATGGACTCCAACCACGTGACGAGATTGTGTTTGGCTTGAATGGCGGTCAATGAAACAGCACTGGAATGCTGACCTGGCATGCCACGTGGAGGGGTGGTTCTTGGTGGGTTTGACCGTTGACTAGATGTTTTCTTCCAACGCGGTGGTTGACCTGGATGAGTGGAGGAGCTTTTTTGGTTTTCATGTATTTGTGATGACCTGGAGATTTTTTTTCTCCTGTTTTTTGGGTAGAACTTATCAGTGAATATTAATGCAAAATTTCGCTGAACTCCATATATTTGACATATGATCAATGTTCTTACCAAGTCACATATATGGATTGACCTTCATGTACTTTCACACTCAAACAAAAGAATACTCTGTGTTCAAATATATGTACTCCGTCCAAAATAAATACGACACATTTCGAATTTTTTCATATGACGATTAAACATTATTTATTTATTATAAAACTATCGTGAAACAGTAATAATATATTAAGTTGTGAACTTCAACTATGTGTGAAAAAAATAATTTTCTTATATCGTTATGAATAAAAACAAAAAGTCTCGAAATACATTCCGTTATATTATTTGGAGTAAAAAAAGGATTATAATATTATCCTCACCGTGTCATAAAAAATGCATGAAGGATAACGTCAAAAATCATATCTTTGTATCGTGCAGTGATCGAAATCTCTCAAAACACATAAAATATAATGTCAAAAGTCAATTGTTATATTCTTTTAATGAGATGGAGAGAGTATTACTTAAGTCTTTTTTCATCTCTTCTAATTGTACACCACCAAATGCATTATTTGCATTTAAAATGACCATATAAATATGTTCGTTTATAAAGATCATGCGTTATCACAATAATAAATAATTTTTTGTTTATAATTATGAGATCAAGAGTTTAACACGTTATAAGGAGTTCCAAAAACATTTTGAGAACAGTATCCTTTTCATTTGGAAATGATAACAAAATCAAAATTGACCCATAAAGAAGTCATATATGTCAAACAATTGTGCTTAATTATCATAGATAGAGATACTTGCTTTGAAGTCAGTGGACACCAACGAGAAAAGGGTATAACCAATGGGACAAGAAAAAGACAGTGAGTGCAATACTTATACAATACCTAATGATGACAACAAAGATGGGAAAAAGGCGCATTTCCCATGTAACGTCGTCTTATATTATCAACAAATCATTAATTCATCGCACTTTTCTTATGTATTTGGAACATATTTAGATGGCTTGCTAGTTGGATTGTGAAGTGTGTAAATGCCGAAGAAAATACAAAAACTTTAAGCCCCATAAAATAGAAAAAGAGCAAAGAAATGTTATATGGTGTGAGCTATTATTGATTAGTTGAAGTTGGTGATGGTGGCGACCAATATCCTTTGTGGCAAAGGTTGAGTAAAGGAGGAGCTTTAAACCATCAATCAATAGCAAGAAATTTGTGTTAATATTACTAGTACTAGTATGTAATTGGGTCTTTTATTGTTTTTTTTTTTTTTTTTGGGTTTTGGATAAAGATTGGGTCTTTTATTGTTAGTTATTCAGTATTTGGTTAATCAACAATTTGAAATAACTTTTCTAAAACATATTTTTAAAAAAGAAATATACTAGTACTAATTGCAGTTGTTTATGAGATA